>JAMPIV010021801.1:0-194259 GCA_024509875.1 Oreohelix idahoensis | reverse complement strand
GTAATGACTGGCATATAAGAATCACCCAACTCTCTAATGACTGGCATATAAGAATCACCAGCAACTCTCTAATGACTGGCATAGAAGAATCACACAACTCTGTAATGACTGGCATATAAGAATCACCCAACTCTCTACATGACTGGCATATAAGAATCACCCAAAACTCTGTAAATGGACTGGCATATAAAGAATCACCCAACTCTGTAATGACTTGGCATATAAAGAATCACCCAACTCTGTAATGACTGGCCATATAAGAATCACCCAACTCTGTAATGACTGGCATATAAGAATCACCCAACTCTCTAATGACTGGCATACATAAGAATCACCCAAAACTCTGTAATGACTAATAAGAATCACCCAACTCAGTCTAATGACTGGCATATAAGGGAATCACCCAACTCTCTAATGACTGGCATATAAGAATCACCACAACTCTGTAATGACTGGCATATAAACTCTGTAATCACCCAACTCTGTAATGACTGGCATATAAGAATCACCCAACTCACCCATATAATGATCTCTGTAAATGACTGGCACATAAGAATCACCCAACTCTGTACTGTAATAAGACTGGCACATATGGAGAATCACCCAAACTCTGTAATGACTGGCACATAAGAATCACCCCAAAGTGATACTCTCTCTAATGACTGGCACATAAGAATCACCCAACTCTGTAATTGACTGGCATATAAGAATCACCCAACTCTCTAATGACTGGACATATCAAGTAATGACGGCACCCAACTCACCAACTGTAATGACTGGCACATAAGAATCACCCCACAACTCTGTAATTGACTGGCACATAAGAATCACCCAACTCTGTAATGACTGGCACCATAAGAATCACCCAACTCTGTAATGACTGGCACATAAGAATCACCCAACTCTGTATTGACTGGCACATAAGAATCACCCAACTCTGTAATGACTGGCACATAAGAATCACCCAACTCTCTAATGACTGGCACATAAGAATCACCCAACTCTGTAATGACTGGCACATAAGAATCACCCAACTCTGTAATGACTGGCACATAAGAATCACCCAACTCTGTAATGACTGGCACATAAGAATCACCCAACTCTCTAATGACTGGCACATAAGAATCACCCAACTCTGTAATGACTGGCATATAAGAATCACCCAACTCTCTAATGACTGGCATATAAGAATCACCCAACTCTGTAATGACTGGCATATAAGAATCACCCAACTCTCTAATGACTGGCATATAAGAATCACACAACTCTCTAATGACTGGCACATAAGAATCACACAACTCTCTAATGACTGGCACATAAGAATCACCCAACTCTGTATTGACTGGCACATAAGAATCACCCAACTCTCTAATGACTGGCATGGAATCACCCAACTCATACTAAGAATCACCCAACTCTGAATCTATATGAATCTGGCACATAAGAATCACACAACTCTCTAATGACTGGCACATAAGAATCACCCAACTCTGTATTGACTGGCACATAAGAATCACCCAACTCTCTAATGACTGGCATATAAGAATCACCCAACTCTGTAATGAATGGCACATAAGAATCACCCAACTCTCTAATGACTGGCACATAAGAATCACCCAACTCTGTAATGAGTGGCATATAAGAATCACACAACTCTCTAATGACTGGCACATAAGAATCACCCAACTCTGTATTGACTGGCACATAAGAATCACCCAACTCTCTAATGACTGGCATATAAGAATCACCCAACTCTCTAATGACTGGCACATAAGAATCACACAACTCTCTAATGACTGGCACATAAGAATCACACAACTCTCTAATGACTGGCACATAAGAATCACCCAACTCTGTATTGACTGGCACATAAGAATCACCCAACTCTGTAATGACTGGCATATAAGAATCACCCAACTCTCTAATGACTGGCATATAAGAATCACACAACTCTCTAATGACTGGCACATAAGAATCACACAACTCTACCCAACTCTCTAATGACTGGCACATAAGAATCACCCAACTAATGAATCACCCAACTCTGTAATGACTGGCACATAAGAATCACACAACTCTCTAATGACTGGCACATAAGAATCACACAACTCTCTAATGACTGGCACATAAGAATCACCCAACTCTGTAATGACTGGCACATAAGAATCACACAACTCTCTAATGACTGGCACATAAGAATCACCCAACTCTCTAATGACTGGCATATAAGAATCACACAACTCTCTAATGACTGGCACATAAGAATCACCCAACTCTGTAATGACTGGCACATAAGAATCACCCAACTCTCTAATGACTGGCACATAAGAATCACCCAACTCTGTAATGACTGGCATATAAGAATCACCCAACTCTGTAATGACTGGCATATAAGAATCACCCAACTCTCTAATGACTGGCATATAAGAATCACCCAACTCTCTAATGACTGGCATATAAGAATCACACAACTCTCTAATGACTGGCACATAAGAATCACCCAACTCTCTAATGACTGGCATATAAGAATCACCCAACTCTCTAATGACTGGCACATAAGAATCACACAACTCTCTAATGACTGGCACAAATGACTGGCACATATAAGAATCACACAACTCTCTAATGACTGGCACATAAGAATCACCCAACTCTCTAATGACTGGCACATAAGAATCACCCAACTCTCTAATGACTGGCATATAAGAATCACCCAACTCTCTAATGACTGGCACATAAGAATCACCCAACTCTCTAATGACTGGCACATAAGAATCACACAACTCTCTAATGACTGGCACATAAGAATCACACAACTCTCTAATGACTGGCACATAAGAATCACCCAACTCTGTAATGACTGGCATATAAGAATCACCCAACTCTGTAATGACTGGCATATAAGAATCACCCAACTCTGTAATGACTGGCATATAAGAATCACCCAACTCTGTAATGACTGGCATATAAGAATCACCCAACTCTGTAATGACTGGCATATAAGAATCACACAACTCTCTAATGACTGGCACATAAGAATCACCCAACTCTCTAATGACTGGCACATAAGAATCACACAACTCTCTAATGACTGGCACATAAGAATCACCCAACTCTCTAATGACTGGCACATAAGAATCACCCAACTCTCTAATGACTGGCATATAAGAATCACCCAACTCTCTAATGACTGGCATATAAGAATCACCCAACTCTCTAATGACTGGCACATAAGAATCACACAACTCTCTAATGACTGGCACATAAGAATCACACAACTCTCTAATGACTGGCATATAAGAATCACACAACTCTCTAATGACTGGCATATAAGAATCACCCAACTCTCTAATGACTGGCATATAAGAATCACCCAACTCTCTAATGACTGGCATATAAGAATCACCCAACTCTCTAATGACTGGCATATAAGAATCACCCAACTCTCTAATGACTGGCACATAAGAATCACCCAACTCTGTAATGACTGGCATATAAGAATCACCCAACTCTCTAATGACTGGCATATAAGAATCACCCAACTCTCTAATGACTGGCACATAAGAATCACCCAACTCTCTAATGACTGGCACATAAGAATCACACAACTCTCTAATGACTGGCACATAAGAATCACCCAACTCTGTAATGACTGGCACATAAGAATCACACAACTCTCTAATGACTGGCATATAAGAATCACACAACTCTCTAATGACTGGCATATAAGAATCACACAACTCTCTAATGACTGGCACATAAGAATCACACAACTCTCTAATGACTGGCACATAAGAATCACACAACTCTCTAATGACTGGCATATAAGAATCACACAACTCTCTAATGACTGGCACATAAGAATCACCCAACTCTGTATTGACTGGCACATAAGAATCACCCAACTCTCTAATGACAGGCATATAAGAATCACCCAACTCTCTAATGACTGGCATATAAGAATCACACAACTCTCTAATGACTGGCATATAAGAATCACACAACTCTCTAATGACTGGCACATAAGAATCACCCAACTCTGTATTGACTGGCACATAAGAATCACCCAACTCTCTAATGACAGGCATATAAGAATCACACAACTCTCTAATGACTGGCACATAAGAATCACACAACTCTCTAATGACTGGCACATAAGAATCACCCAACTCTCTAATGACTGGCATATAAGAATCACCCAACTCTGTAATGAATGGCACATAAGAATCGCACAACCTTCTGACATGACTGGCACATAAGAATCACACAACTCTCTAATGACTGGCACATAAGAATCACACAACTCTGTATTGATTGGCACATAAGAATCACACAACTCTCTAATGATTGGCACATAAGAATCACACAACTCTCTAATGATTGGCACATAAGAATCACACAACTCTGTATTGATTGGCACATAAGAATCACACAACTCTCTAATGATTGGCACATAAGAATCACACAACTCTCTAATGACTGGCATATAAGAATCACACAACTCTCTAATGACTGGCACATAAGAATCACACAACTCTCTAATGATTGGCACATAAGAATCACACAACTCTGTATTGATTGGCACATAAGAATCACACAACTCTCTAATGACTGGCACATAAGAATCACCCAACTCTCTAATGACTGGCATATAAGAATCACCCAACTCTGTAATGAATGGCACATAAGAATCGCACAACCTTCTGACATGACTGGCACATAAGAATCACACAACTCTCTAATGACTGGCATATAAGAATCACACAACTCTCTAATGACTGGCACATAAGAATCACACAACTCTCTAATGACTGGCACATAAGAATCACACAACTCTCTAATGATTGGCACATAAGAATCACACAACTCTGTAATGACTGGCACACAAGAATCACACAAGCCTCTAATGATTGGACTGGTATGCAAGAATCACACAATCTTCTAATGATTGTGGACTGGTACATAATAATCACACAACCCTCTAATGACTGGCACACAAGAATCACACAACCCTCTAATGATTGTGGACTGGTACACAAGAATCTGACAACTCTTTAATGACTAGCACAAAAAACCACACAAGTAAACTGGCATTCAAGAATAATAAACATCTTTTGGGCTCATCACAAGATATCTCGGTACCATTCTGAGTTGCGTCTTATACCTTATTTGCCAGTTTATCAACTTCTTCATTTCTGGACTGTTCCAAAGATAAGACACGTGCTGACATTAAATCATTTAGACCTTTGCTTTACTGTGCCCTTGCAGCAGACTGCATTATCAGTACACACCACCATTTAAATCCCAGCATCTTCCTTGCTTTTAATTAAAGGTATCATAATTTTCATGAGCTTTAATTACAATGTTATGTGCGCTGTCATGTTGTACTTTGTGACTCCAGTGTGCACAAAGTACTACAAAGTGATTTTTCATTCAATTTATTTTTTTTTCTAAAAATTACTTTTATTCTAATGTTGTATGCCCATGATGCAGGCTTCTGTCTCCATTTTCATTATGTCCCAGAATCACTAACCCTACATTATTTAATCACATCTCCCAACAAAATGACAACATCAACAATGTGCGATGTGTGTAGCACAGCATAATTTTCCAACTAAGAACAGAACACATGAGACTCAACAAGCATTTAAACACACTGCTCACACAAGCTTAACTGTACTCATCCATATGAGACAGTTCAGCATGTGTTACTCACTAGCCCAGGACTTTCCACAGAAAGAAGAAAGCTACTGCCGAGCTCCCCAACAATCACAACACACACTATACAGCACCACTCAACAGCTACACAACACATGTAACAAATTCTTCAACTTGGCATTTGCTGTGAAAGAGTGACAAGCTCAGCAATCTTAGTTAATTTAAATAACACCCTTATCATGTTCCCTCCTGGAACTGCATCAGCAATTAACCTAATCTTGCTGAGTTTGGTTTTCTCAGGTCTTGTTGGCTGTGTCACAGTGAGATAGTGACCTGGGGTAACTATTTCAACCCCTGAGCTCATGATCACAGATGAAATTAGGTCTTCAACCAATCTTGAAAGTGCTAAACTGAGAAGTAGACAACATGATATGTATCACAAACCCAGCAGAATAATTAAGTGATGGTTTTATTTACCTTTTTCAAAATCTTCAGTTGCATGACATAGTTCTGGATTTAAAAAAACAAAATAAATAAGTTCACAAGACTGGTGGTGCACATGACAGCTCATCATATCTTAATCAATGCATCCACTGCCCATATGATAAATCAACGTACAACTCTTTCAATCAATAAATCATCTGATCAACCTTAAGTTGCAGTTCTGAGGTATTAAACTTTCATGGGAATAAATTATCCACAAGATTTTAAAATCCAATCAATTACATTCAAGAAAAATTTTTTATAAACTTCAATTTTCTTCAGCCTGCTGGAGTTTCTTCTTCTTTGATCCTTAGCCGCCGACTGTCAAAGCAGTCAGTGGCCATCACGCCTGGTGGCATCTTGTAGGTCAGCAACAAACTGCTTCCACTTTGCTCGGTCGGTGGCCATCCTTCGTTAAGTGCACCAGCTCTGGTTCATTCTTTGCATCTTGACCTCCACAGTTCTCCGCTAATGCCAACTCAGCTCCAGCATCTGCCAGCTATGATGGTGTGCATGTCCTCTTGGTTGCTCTGAGTAAGCAGTTCTTGGTTGGTGATGGTATTCTGCCATAAGATTAGGTGAATTTTCTTTCGGCAGATTGTGTGGAAAGAGGACAGTTTCTACATTTCCTTCTCTGCCACTCTCCAGCATTCATCACCATAGAGAGGCACAGAAAGTATACAGCTCTCATATAATCTTAATTCTGTGTTTGTGCTGTACTTGGAAGACCTCCAGATGTTGTTGCGACTAGCAAAGGCTGTTTTCGCTTTATTCATTCTGTTGCTGATGTCTTTGCTTGTTCCGCCATCTGGTGTTACTATGCACCCTAGATAGGTGAATGTGTCTGTCTGTTCTAGCTTTTGGTCCCTTATCACTGAGTGTCATGACTTCTGTCTTCTTTAGATTAATGCTCAGACCCACCAGCTGGCTATACTTATTCAGTCTGTTTTTTTCTTGGATGTGTTGCTGGAGATTACCTCTAGTTAACTGAGCTTTCACCCCCATTGTATTTAGATTTTAAAACCTAGCTAGTGGCCAGGAAATAAATAAAAATCGCTTCACTTCATTTTGACAAAAGCCCAATCTCTCTTGACAAGTGTTTTCCTACTCTTCTATCCTATTCAACATATAGAACATTCTTAAATACTGCAACCAAATTTTATAGATAAATTTACACTTTCTTGGATCTAATTAATATTTAATAACACTGACTGTTGTTAATGTGAATCTCATTATTAGAACCCATTTGTCATTTTAACAAGACTTCAAAATTATTATGCTCTCTAGAGGTCTGTATTCTTTTATCCAAAAATCGAAATATTCTGAATATCAGAAGTTTCTTTGGGCTACTTTTTGAAAGCGATTTGAGCAACATCTAGAAACCAAATAAATCTGGTTTCCAAAACAAAGCTGTCACCAAGGGTTTCAAATAAAAGGATACAGACCTGTAATCATAATTCTAATAAACATTGCAAATATGAATGATGGTAATTGAAGTATGGGAAAAAATACTTTAAAAAATCAGAAAAATTATGTTATATGTATGAATACCTTGCCCACAAATGCTGCCACAACTGCTTCCCACAAACATCTATTTTGAATGTTGTTATATTTCATCCACATTCAACGGGGCTTATGTAGAATAGAAGGATTAAAATGATATGACAAGAACTAGACAAGTGCCAGTAGAACAAGAGATGAGAAGAATGTGATGGATAGGACACACATTGAGGAAACCTGTGGATAGCATTACAAGGCAATCCTTGTTCTGGAAGCCCCAGGGTAAGAGAGGATCAGGTAGACAAAAACACACGGAGAAGAGAACTGGAGACAAAAGAAAATGAGGAAAGGCTTGAGCTGATGGCACGACAGGAGAACTTGGTATATGTTTGTTGAAGGCCTATGCTCCTTGGGGAGCTAAAGGGTATTGATTGATTGACTATGGTTAAGCCCAGGACAGTGGGGCCACACTGTTGGAATACACAATTTCTCTCTTTCTATGCTTAACAATTTAGATTAACAAAACTTACATAACATACATTTACAATAAAACTGCCATGCAAATACTGTGATATTATTCAAGCTGGAGATAATGACAAAGAAAGTACAATGATCCGAACTTGTGAATCATTCTCACGATACTTTAATAATAATAAACAATAACTTCAATTTCTATCCACACAACACTCTCTTAAAATGTAGTGGTCCATCACCCGCGTTAAAATATGAGAAATAAGAAGGCACAATATATAATGCATCCCTCTTTCCTCCCTTTAAAATTCAGAAACATTTCTAACACTCCTATGTGCTTTCTGAGGGTCCATTAGAATTGGAGAGTATGGTCTGTAGAGCCTCTCTGTAAATAAAGTGGAAAATCTGAGATAAAAGCTGCAAGGAAATTGAGCTAAGGCTTCAATAAACAACAGTTACACAAAACTACTACACAGCTAAACCAAAAAATTCCATTAAGTGTTAAACTTCGTGAATAAGATGAAAATTCAAGATTTTGCAGAAGTCTTACAATAGCTCTGATAAATAACAGTTACACAAAAACTAATCTACAGCTTAAAAAAAAACTTACATAAAAAGTATAATACTTCTCCATGAATAAGATGAAAAAAAATCATTATAAATGCTGCAAAGAAGTCACACTAAAGCTTCACAGTTACATAAAAACTACTCTACAGCGCCTATGTCATGAGAGTTTCAAAAAAATTCTATAAAAAGTGTAAAAGTTCTCTGTGAATATGGTGAATCATCGATTAAAAAAAAAAGTGCAAGGGACCTGCTCTACAGCTTCAACCAACAAGTGCATAAACGCTAAACCACAACTTCTGTGTCATCATGAAAGTTAAATCAAACCGTTTTTCTATATCAGAAAGAAAACGCAATTGAAGTTTTTTAACAACGCATACAGTATTACAACATCATTCGTACAAGAAGTATAACAGTTATGTAGGCTTGAATTTCTTTGCAGTCGACTTTCGTCGGTGAATGGCATGTGGTACATCGCGACGAAGCATCCAACAATAATCGGCAAGCATGGTCACACTCCACCGTCCTTGATAACGTGATTCCATTACGGCGATATCTTGATGGAATCATTCTCCATGTTCATCGCTGACTTCGCCAAGGTTGTCAGGGAAAAAGTTAAGATGCGAATCGAGCAAATAGATTTTGAGGGACATGTTACAGCCCATAATTATGTATGCATCTATGCACTGCTTAACAATATGCAACATAGTCGACAGATTTGTGATTTTCCAGAAAGTTATCGACGATCGATTTGAATGCCATCCATGCGCGAAGTTCACTACCATGTAACAAGTTCTCGAATTGTTTGTCTGCAATAACTTTCCTAATCTGAGGTCCTACAAAGATACCTTCCTTTATCTTTGCATCGCTAACTTGCGGAAACTTTTCTCGAAGATAAGTGAAAGCTTTGCTCTTTTTATCTAACGCTTTTACAAAATTCTTCATGAGCCCCAACTTTATATGTAACAGTGGTAAAATGAAGGTGTCTTTGTTAACTAATGGCTCGCGTATTACATTTTAATGCCCGAGCTGCATACGATCCCGGATAGGCCACACCTTTCTTGCATAATGTTCCTGTCTGTTGCGGCTGTCCCATTCACATCGGAAGCAACAAAATTTAGTATACCCAGTCTGCATGCCAGTGAGAATTGCAATGACCTTTAGGTCTCCACAAATCCGCCATTGGTAGTCATTGTACTTTATTTTTTCCAAACATTTAGCCATATTGTCATAAGTTTCTTTCATATGAACAGAGTAGGCGACTGGAATTGATGAAAAAAAATTTCTGTTATGCAATAACACGGCTTTTAGACTAGTCTTGGAAGAATCGATGAAAAATCGCCATTCGTTGACTATGTGCTCATGACCGTTTACATCTTTGCAATAGCAAATGTCATCATCCATCTCAAAGTATTGAACAAGTTCTCTGTGTCTATGACGAAATTTAGATATCGGAGTATTGGGCGCTAAAAGATTCCATTCTTTGAGTCACGAACCGAGTAATTCCGCTTGTCCTTTGGTAAGAGCGAGATCACGTATTTGATCTGAAAGTTCTGAATGGTTAATTAAGTAAACACCATCATTCACCGGTATGTAATCTGAGTCAGAATTAGTTTCTAAAGCAGGTAAACTATCACTTTCTGATGGTTCATTTACGTCCAACGGATATTGTTCTGGTGGTACTTGGATCGGACACGTGATTGGATCATGAGGCACTGGTTTCGAAACCGATTCAATATTTGGATAAACCACAGACTTTCTAGTTTTAAAAGTGAAACCATGGATATTTGTCAAGCGGATGTAACAATCAGTAGTGTGATTTGTATGTTCACGCCATATTACTGGCACTCCAAAAGGCATCGACTTATGCTTCGGCGATTTTCGTAACCAACCTGCCAATGTATCGAACAAACTGCATTTGGCTTCCAAGATTTATTTGCATCATCAACTTTCGAATCGAAATAAAGTTCTTATGTTGTCTTTAGTAATGGTGTAAAGTTTTTCTGGTCAACAAGATCGGTAAAATATCCGCACACGTAACAGAACAGATCAGCCGAATTTCTACAACTTCTAGAAGCCATATTTTGCTCAGAATTATTTCAAAATACAGTAACTATTTGAAAAATCGCGTAACATATGTCATGCATCTTTTAGCTGTATAAAAAGTAGAATTAAGTTGCTTTTTATTAATTTTTAATAAGTTATATAGTAAAAATGAAACGGGGCAAATAACGGTTTCCCAAAAATATATTTATTCACAAATATCTTAAGAACCCGACGAGATAGAGATAAACGGATTTCAGATTTGAAATCAGCGCAAGAAACTGACCTAAGAACACTTATTCTTATATAAGAAAGAAAAATGTTGTTTGTCAGTGTTATAGACAAACTACTCTAAAGCTCTTCTGCTATTAATTTCTAACACCAAACTTACAAAAGAAAGTATACAAAAATAATAATAAATAAACATTTAAAAAACCCACATATATACAAATTTACAATAATTACTTTGCTTGCTACAGACAGTAAGTTTAATATGATTTGTTTTCTTCAAAATCTGCACAAACAGGGCCAACCCACCTTGCATCTGAAATTTGTTGTTTAAGCCTCTCCTTCATACCAGGTCCTGAGGCAGATTTGAGCTTTTCCTCCATTTCTGCAATTGTGGCCCTGTATCCTGCCACATTATGTATAACTTGGATGTGCTTCCCACCGGAGGTCACAAGGTATCGGCCGCTGATGTCAAAACTAAGTGTGGTCATAGGTTCTGAAGAAAAGGAGGTCGATGAAGTTACATAATTTTCTGGCAATTCTTCACATCATGTTAATTAACCAGTCAGTCAGCCCCCGTGTAGTTTCCGGGGGATTCTGAGAGGATAAAGAATGTTGGGACTAGTGCTCCCTAAGACATGTTGTAAGGGGCGGCTAATATGAGATTGTAGTGCATGAGGCTGGCAACCTCATCATGTAAAATTAAATGCTACAAAAACTACCACAGCAAGAGTACATGGAAGCTTTTGAGCAGGCTTCCTACAAGGGAATCAACTGCAGAGGTGGATTCATGCTCCGTAAGGAGCGAATAGGGAAATGATGATAGATAATGAATCAGTCGATCAACCATGCAATTCGTTTCCATTTTCACTCCTTATGAAACACAGAACCACCATTGCAGTAGGTCGCCTTGCAGGAAGCCTGTATCAAGCATTCATGTGTTCCTCCAGTTGTGGTGTCTTCAACATCTTGTCTGACATGATGAGGTTGTCAGCCCTCAGTAGAAAGTCCCATCAACCACCTCTCATGACACGCCTTAGGGAGCTGAAGTCCCAATCTTTCTTTGTCTCCTCAGAGACCCCTGGGAACTAAACATAGCAACCATCTTTTTACTTATAATAAATAACATACGGCATGGAAGTTTGATCATTATCACCACGACAACTTATTAGGCATGTGTACTTCTTCTTCGTTTGTCCTAAAAAGGACGTTGGTTTGTGTCAATTTACAGCAAAGTTGCGATATTTGCGCCTTTCGGCTAACACATCCGACTTCAGCGTGACATTTTTTGGGACCGGGTTTGCCTTCCCTCTTCGATCCCTACTCACTCAGCCAGACTGCAGTGATGTAGCCTGTTTCCAGGACCACCACTTGGAGGTGGAGTAGGATCTTGGTCAGCTCTGGTTCGCTGACCCTGAAGCAAGCAGTCAAGCTATGGGTCGCTGACTGCATTCATCACTTTTGCTGCGTCTTAGGTCCCAAGGCATGTGTACAATGGAAATCAGCTGCTGCTGTGTGACTATCTACAGCAGTCTTTCTCAACCCTTATATCCTGGAGGACCCCTTGAAAATAATTTTCAGGTCTCATGGAACCACTGCATACAAATTATTAAATCTACATCTCAAGGTACCTTAGTGAGAACACCAAGTTGTAAATATAATAATCAAATAAAAATTGTCAATGCTCTTTTCAGAAGAGATCGATTTTTTTCTGTCGATATATTTATTCTGGCAAACTTATTAGCGTGCTTTTTTTTTTTTTTTTTGTAGTCCCCCTCCCCACAAAGGATATCAAATCTAATGCAAGTTAGTAGTGTAGGTAGAAGAAACTTCAATTTTTTAAATTTTCTACTTGATTTTTCTTTTTTAAACTTTAAACAAGTAGGCCTAAAAGTCTTTCACAAATTTCTACTCTACAAGATGCTACTGAAATATGGTATGTGCAAGAGTGAACATGGTCCTATTGCACATTGCCATACAGGGTTGATCGGTCACTGCCCACAACTGCTAGCGCTAACATCGTCCGGCACGCGAAGTTGAAAAAATAACGTATTTTTCTTCAGTGACCTGTCGCTGAACCCTAGGGTTCCATGGAACCCCAGTTGAGAAACCCTGATCTACAGCGTATCTCTTATTTTTACCAATAACAATGGTACAGATTCTAAAAGCATCAATAAAAACTGCCTATTTTCCATCAGTACCTGCATGAACATTCTCTAGTACACTCTCCTCTTTCCCTGAAACTGCATCCCAAAAGGAAATACTCGTCGAGGTACCAACTGCTGCTGTTCGACCATCAGGAGACAAGGCAATTTTCATGGGGCCCTCAACAGCCACTGAACCAGAAAAAAGAAGTTTGGGGTCCTGCCCCATTTCATACCGAACTGTAGAAAAAAACACAGGTAACTTTATATGTCTTTAGATTTGGATCTTGTTCTGTTTGTTGTCTTGCTGATGCTTTCATATGTTTGTTAACAGATGAATATGTTTTGGAAACATATTCTGTGTTTACTTGTTAACAGAAACTGATGTAAGCACCATTCTATTTTTTAAAGTAGAAAACATGCAACAGTCCGAACTAAGACTATTCGTGACAAATATTTAAATCATCAGGCTGAGATATAAATAAGAAAATAAGAGTTAAAATTATTGTTAACAAATGCCAGTGTTGCAAGTATGTAAGACACAAAATCTTAATCCCAGTTTTGTCACATGGGCATAAATTTATTCAGTGTGTGCAAAAAGGAGTTGTATTATTATACTGAGTGGAACTGTCCCAGTCGCGATGATCTGGCCATTTCTGCAGTTGGGAGAAGACCGGATACCATGACAAATATAGGAAAGCAAGAGCTAAGGATCCAAACTTCCAGGATGACCCAAAGTTCGCTGGGAGGACAACATCAGACAATCTCTGAAGAATCAAGGACTGTAAACAGGTCAAAAGGAAGACAGCCACTAGGATAGTATGGCACTCTATTTGGCTAATCTCTACAACCAATGGTAGAAAGAGGAATGAGTAAGTGAAGTGAAGAGAATTTACAAACAGTAAAAATGCATAATTCTTAATATTATCACCTAGGCTATAACAAAGTGTATTCTTGGGGTAGCCAAAGTGTATTCTTTACTGCTAAGGTATACTTTTTTTACAACAAAAATTATAATCTTTTTGAGGTCACTAGAAAACAGAATTTTCAGCCATTTTTCTATCATAAACAGTTAAACATGAGAATAAGACTCTGGCAATAGCAAGAACATGCATTGAGGAAACCTGCTGATGGCTATACAAGGCAGTCCTGTTTCTGTAATCTCCAGTGTAAGAGAGGTAGAGGGAAACCAAAAATCGTACGGAGAAGAGAATTTTAGACAGAAATGAAAGGGGTAAAGAAGACATGAAAGGACTTTTAGTGGATGACATTGGAAAGGAAGGCTAATTGTGAATTTACTGAACGGCTATGCTCCTCAGGGAACTGAAGGAAGATGACGATGATGATAATACCATTAACCATATCCGACATTATTGTTACAAACGATGTCGCAAACTCCTCACTAATGTTACGGTAATTTCCTATCTTTCGTACCTTTTTGCTCCGCAGGTGAAAGATAGAAATTACCAATGTATTCGAGCACATTTAATTTAGAAGATTCTTCAAAAATACCACATATTTATTCTGCACTTACTATTTCTTCTGGAATCCCAAGGGTTGTTGTTGTTGTTTAACTAGGAATGCTAATCATCTCACTCTTTTGCAGCCAATACCAAGTTGAAGACTCCTTGGTATTATCTACACTGTAGATCTAGGCATTTCTAGTGGCTTTTCTGCCATTCCAAAATGAGTTGAAGTCATGAGCTCCAGTTTCTCCAGCATGGCTTGCATTTAACAGATTGTCACATCTGATCCCAAGCTAGGAGTAAGAAGTGCAAGGCATACTGTGCATTCCTCGCCATCCAAGGGGGCTCTCCAACTATGCAGAACTAAAATACTGTACTCTGGTTCTGGGCTTTCCCAAGGAAATGTCACGTCCTCCACAGAGCCACTTCTCAGCTCCCCCTGCCAATCACTTGGTCCATAGTGAGATCCTCCTACATGCAGTCAACCAGGTCAAAGCCAAAGAATTATGTCTGGGACTCAAGTGACTTCTCCAAGCTTAGTGTGCAATGCTGAGTTCTCAACAAGTTTCACCACAGGAGGAATCCCTAGAAGTGTGTGGATGATTTCAAGAGTCAATGAGGGTGTTTCTGTTTCACTTGCTTAAACATAGATATACACAAACATGCACATAGTTTAATTAATACTCACATACATACACAGTCTCACTCAAACATATCTACTTTCATACGTACACTTTTTCATATTCACAAACACTACATCCCTATTTCTATCTCCCCCTCACACACACAAATGCATGCACACATAGAGAGCCAGAAATTGTGACCATGAGAAACTCACCTCCTGGAATCATTATTGAAGCTAAAACAGTACACGCCTGCTCCGTGACCCTTCAACTCAAATGCCCTTTTAACCTCTTGAAAACTCCCAGATTTATCAAACACAACTTCCCAAACTTTGACATCAGGAGTGAAACCTGCCAGAAGTAATACTGGTATTTTATTTCATGTCAAAATGACTGTATGATTTTAAATAAACTATAAACTATGAGGCCCTGGGGATATCAAAGAGACAAAGAAAGAATAGTACACGGCTGTTTGCCAGCGATCTTTTAGTTATTTCCCCTTTTCCCCCGACCGCGCTATTTATAGCCCACTTGACAGAGGTCACGTGGTCAGCTTCCTAATGGGAAAAACATGTGGCGATGTTTACTTTTGATAGGGCTTAATTAATGCTTTTAGGCTACTTTATTATTATAAATACCGGCTTTAATTTTGCGTAAAGCTAGACTAGAAATGTTAGAGTAAATTTTAGAACAAGAACAAACATTTTATCACAATTAGAACAGAAGATATAATAGTCTGAAATAGTGTAAAATTTACGTTTTTTTTTATATTTTGTTATGGTTTGTTTATATACAATTTTCACTAAATCGGTCACAATCAACATGCATAACAAATTACAGAAATCAAAAGTAGAAAACCTGCAGAAAATGGATATCAAAGATTTGTTTTGGTTTCATGCGTCAAACATTAATTATTGAAAGTTTAAATTGCAAGTCCACATTTATTACCTTAAAATAACACACCCAATTGTCCCCAAAACATGTTTGAATTGCTTTTATGCTACTTTATTATTATAAATACCGGCTTTAATTTTGCGTAATGCTAGACTAGAAATGTTAGAGTAAATTTTAGAACAAGAACAAACATTTTATCACAATTAGAACAGAAGATATAATAGTCTGAAATAGTGTAAAATTTACGTTTTTTTTTTTTACATTTTGTTATGGTTTGTTTCTAATTCAATTTACACTAAAACGGTCACAATCAACATGCATAACAAATTACAGAAATCAAAAGTAGAAAACCTGCAGAAAATGGATATCAAAGTTTTGTTTTGGTTTCATGCGTCAAACATTAATTATTGAAAGTTTAAATTGCATGTCCACATTTATAACCTTAAAATAACACACCCAATTGTCCCCAAAACATGAGAGCTAACAATTATCTCAATCATACATCATGAGTTCTGATCCAGTCTGCGCAATGTTTTTCTAATATGTGCTGTTTATGAATTGTCTTACTGGGGAATAGCTTTCTGAACAAAGACATATAAGTCTCTATCGATGCTGTTATTGATTCTTTACTAATTGGTTTACTGTGTGATATTTTGTTGTGTACTTTCTCAAATGCTTCTTTCAGTGAGTTGAATTGTTCTTGGGCAATAAAAGCTATGTTAGTTATATCTTGTTTGTCTGTAATTTTCAGTGTTTGTGTAATGATTGCTCTTGTAAGATCTTTATAAACTTTTTGTGTGAGATATCTGTGGCAGTGATTCCCTATAAATGCTCTGCTATTATAAGCCTGTTGTATGATTTTGTGTTTGGCTAGTACCTTGTCCAAGTGTGAGCAAACTGGACCAGACCTAGTACATAGATCTTGAAACTGAAGTTTGGCCAGCGCATCTTGTGCATTTTCAAGTCTAACTTTAAAATTATCTGTCTCCTCCTTATCCTCACAAAGTTCAATACCTACCTGAAAAATTCAATTTTAGCTCCTAATTCTTCTGCCTATTTCCAGTTCCTACTAAATCTCTTCAAGTTCTTAAAAGTACTAATGTTTGCATGTATCTCTTGCGAATTCTCAAATATCTTTGCGTCTATTGTATCAGCTACCTGTTCTAGAAGTCTGTGGTGTTTCAAAACAATGCCTAATAAAATATGAAGGTAAGGAGGAGCTACATTTTCAATTTCAATCTCTAACATTGATTTGTGTAAACAATTATGATAATGTGCCACTTGCCTTTTATTCCCTTTCCCATATTTCATATATCTATTGTAATCTCTTATCAACATGGCCAAACTTCTTGGTTTGCAAGTTGTATGCAATCTGGATGTCTTTGATGAAAATGTTTGGTTTGTCTGGAGCTCAAGGAATATACCCATGTCTGTGGTGTCTCCAGCAAAACAAGGAAATAATCCCCGAATAAGAAAACAACAGCCCAATGGGCTGATCACCCGTTGGCTTGTCACACCGATTACGGAAACAACGGCAGATGGATCTATTTGTTGTTGCCCTAAAGACGCCGCTAGGCGTGATGGGAAACTACAACAGAGAAAATCAATCTGCTGTTGCCCTTAAGACGCCACAAGGCGTGATGGCCTCTGACTGCTTGGTCGGTCATTGGCTAAGGACGGAAGAAGAAGAAGAAGAAAACAACAACTTGTTTACCATCCCACTCTAAATATTTTAGTGACTCTATCTGAGCTTTCATGCCATTCATAAATATTTCTAAATTATCATATTTATCTCTGACTCTAGCCATTGATAAAAGGATGGTATTAGATTTAGAATTTGGTTTCTCTAAATTTACTACCTGCATTGTAACTTTGAATGAAAGAAGATATACAAACAGTTACTTAGAATTCTTTGGCAGCCGTCGTGTGCACAGGATTGTCTACCAAAGAACACCAATGGAACAGTCCTTATCTCACAGACAATTAAAAAAAAAATTCATATTATAAATAGAAGATTAACAAGACTTGAAAGATAGATCAAATTATGTGGAAGTAATCTATCTATAGCTTTACATGTTTTCTGACGCTTATATACGTAGCTAAATATCATTATAAATGAATGAAAACGCAAAAACAGATGGTGTTTACAAAAAGTTATTTTTCTACTACCTTATTTAAGATTTGTGAGTATCAGGAATGCGTTTACAGGGATTTAAATGCTATAAAATCTGGTGACAATATGCTTGTTCTTGTAATGCCACACTCACAAAACTGACTACCACACATTCTCAAGATATGAAACCAAAAAAAAAAAAGTATGTGGAAATAATCTTTAGCTTCCCTTCGAGAAGTCTTTATAATTATAAACTCAAACGAATGGGCCGATTTTTAGATATTAAATTAATAAAAAGATTACTTATTTTATGAATTTCCTTAAATGATGACGCTGTTTTCAAAAGTCTGTAACTCCGTCAAAACTAATTTCAAAGAAATAAAAATGCAATCAAAAATAGAACACAGAACAAAGTTATAGTACACAAAAGAATTTTAGCGCTGTGTTTATCCAGAACGAGTGTGTAATGATTTATATTTTACTGATTTTACTCACACATCAGCTGATTTTCCCCGCCAAAAACTTAAATAGTCTTTTACGGTGCACACAAAATTTTATACCCGGTATCAGAATTCCGGTCACCGAAACTAAAAGAGCGCTCTGGTATAGGGCACAAACAGCCGTGAGTACTACTCCATCCTCATACAAGGACTAATATGAAGTTGTGCTTGAGGCTGGCAACCTCATCATTTAAATCTAATTGCCATAGAAACCACTGCTGCTAGAACAACTGGTGCAGGCTTCGTTCAAGGGGACCAGCTACAGTGGTGGATCCATGGTTAGTAAGGAGCACAGAGAATGATAATAAACTGTAAGATAGTCCATGACCATCACACACTTGTGAGATGACGACACTTATAAACCAGGCCTATGTTCGCAGTTTCAGCAAAGAACATGTATGGCTTGGGATGCCAAAGAAAAATATAAACCAAAACCGTTAACTATCAGTTTGCTGAAACTGGGGTAGGACTTATTAAATTAACAGCTGCATGTGTTAAGAAATTATGCCTTGCTTTCTTTCTAATTAAAGGGAAGAATAATACCTGATGATGCCACAAATCTTCCACATGGGGAGACTTTTCCACAGGCGTTGCTCATCTGATGAGTGTCAATGGTAGACAAAACTTCCCCTGCAAAAGTATTAAGGGGGAAAAAAAACCTCAGTCCAAGTTTGCTGACTTCAGAATCACTACTCTGGCTGAAGCCCAATTCTTTGCTAGTTAGAGCTTAACCAGAAAGAGCAGTTAACTAAACATAAAATAAAATTTTTAAAATGCTACATACATCGTACCTTGGCTAAACAAGCATCACACATTCAATAAGGCCAGCTCCAATACCAAAGTAAGACCAGATGACCAGAAAATATGTCCTATGGAGAATTATGTCAAAGAAAAAAGCAAGCCAAATACCATAACCAACCAAGAACTGCTAACTCAGAGCCCCATCATAATGGGTTGACAATGGAATTGGGTTCTCTGTGTAAATAGAAAAAATCCTGACACCATCACCAGAACTGCCTTGCTATCGACCCCAAATGAAAGGCAAAAGAGAGGCAGACCAAAAGCAACTTGGTGGAGAACTGTGGAAGCAGAGATGCAAAGTGCAGACCAGAGTTGGGCACTGCACAAAGGATGGCCCCTGATCAAGCAACAAGGATCAAGTTTGCCGTACAAGACACCACTAGGCATGATCATCACCGACTGCTTTGTCAGTAGCTGCTAAGGTTCAAAAAGAATAAGAAGACAAAGCAAGCACAAATAAACATTACATGAGGAAACAAGTGAAGACAGACAGGACGCACCCAATTTGCAGAACAATCTGGTAGTGCTAAACAGGCATTGGACTGGAAATCAGTAGGCAAATAGCAACAAGATAGGGATATGTTAACATCAGACTCTGATCCAGCAGATGTACGCTGATATCATTGGAAACTTGCAGCAAAGGTCCTGTATCCACTGACAGCAGAGGATTAAGTTCAAAAAAAAAGATGTAAAGTCACTGGTTAAACAACATCTAGGTGTAACTGAGTTAAGTAGAGTATCATCGTCAGAATACATTTAATTCAATTTATTTAGAGCGGTTTCATTGCTTTCATAATCCAGTCTAAAGCCACCAAGAAGAGAAATGGCGATAAGAGGCATCCACACCACACTCTAGTTCTTACCTCAAAGAGTTCTGTAAGTAGTCCCCTCAACCATTTTAAAACTTATTTGGAGATGTTTTCATACAAGAATTTAACATGCAAGTATTGTGAGGACTTTGTTTCCATTAAAAATGCAAATTTTATTTATCCAGGTATCACATTCGTGCTGAATATTTCATTAAAACTATAGTTGTTTTTTTTATCAAGCTAACAATTCAAATCTTTTGACAGCACATTACAGTTAATTAAATGCCTTCAGTGTGCTGAATATTTTAATGATTATTATAAGAAGCAACAAGGTTTCAGTTGGCAATAAAAAAAGTCAACAACAGTGAAAAGAATATGAGCCAGAAACTAGTGGCATATAAAGTGTTAAAAGTATGACAGAAAGACAGTTGTAAGCAAAAATCTAGCAGTATGTAAAGAGTTATTGTGAAAGAAAGACAGAGATGTGAGCCAAAAAATAGTGGCATATAAAGAGTTAATAATAAGATAAGAGACAGAGATGTGAGCCAAAAACTAGTGGCATGTAAAGAGTTAATAATGGAGCCGCGCTGGTGTAATGGCTTCGGCGTTGTACTGGCGACCAGGTGTTCATGGTTCAAACCCGGGCGTCAGCGTTCGAAGGAATGTTTCCGACCGGAAATTTGACTGAATAACCTGAACGGCTCCTGTGATAAACCCTCTGTGGATGGGAAGGAGCAAAGCTCCTGACCTGGTTGGAAGGAAAGTCCTCAGGTTCCCCAGCCTCGCAATGACATGTCATTGGGCCGAAGGGCTGAAAGCCCAAGTGCCGCTGGTTAAGAAAAAAAAAAAAAGAGTTAATAATGAGATAGACAGAGATGTAAGCCAAATGGCATATAAAGAGGTAATGGTGAGGCAGAAAACCAGAGATGTAAGCCAAAAACTAGTGGCATATAAAGAGTTAACGGTGATGAGGAAAGAGAGATTTAAAAAAAAAAACTAGTGGCATACAGAGAGTTAATGGTGAGGCAGAAAGACAGAGATGTAAGCCAAAAACTAGTGGCATATAAAGAGTTAATAGTAAGATAGAAAGACAGAGATGTCAGCCAAAAACTAGTGGCATATAATGAGTTAATGGTGAGGCAGAAAGACAGAGATTTAAACCAACATCTAGTGGCATATAGAGTTAATAATAAGATAGAAAGACAAGAGATGTAAGTCAAAAACTAGTGCATATAAAGAGTTAATAGTAAGATAGAAAGACAGAGATGCAAGCCAAAAACTAGTGGCATATAAAGAGTTAATAATAAGATAGAAAGACAGAGTTGTAAGCCAAAAACTAGTGCATATAAAGAGTTAATAGTAAGATAGAAAGACAGAGATGTCAGTCAAAAACTAGTGGCATATAATGAGTTAATGGTGAGGCAGAAAGACAGAGATTTAAACCAACATCTAGTGGCATATAAAGAGTTAATAATAAGATAGAAAGACAAGAGATTTAAACCAAAAGCTAGTGTCATATAAAATGTTAACAGTGAGACAGAAAGGCAGAGTATTACCTTTCAAGTCCCATATAAGTATAGTTGTGTCAATATGACATGTCATAATAAAACGTCCACTGGATGAAATACCAACACCAATTATGTCAGAGTTATGTTTCTGTGTGAGAAAAAACAAGAACCAGTTTTTTTTAATAGCTTCAGAGTTCAACTGTTATTTCATGTCAATTTCCGTAAAAAAAAAAAAAAAAAAAAAAAGGTCATTGGGGTTGACTGCTCGATAATCTGTGTTTACATTATTTTCTAAGTGTCTGGTTACTAAACAGTGGCCTAATTTTTTGACCTATGTTAAATTTTATAATTTCTACAATTTAATTATCAAATTTGTTAAGTTTAATTTTCCATGTCATTACTGCTTCAATTCTGGGAAATACTTCAAACAGACTTTCAAGAGACCTCACTATATATTACAATTCATAATTCTCCTATGAGTTCCTTACAGAGCATGTAGCCACCACTCCAGTCAGTCCTCTTGAGGTCAGGTGACCTGCATCATGCATTCACATGCTCTTGTAGCAGAAGTTGCAATTGGTTTTATATGGTGAGGTCACCAGCCCTCATGCACACCATCATATTAGTCACCCTGCACAATTATGATTTTCGTGTTGGATCCGATTTCTTCAAGTTTCCCAAAATGAAAGCCCTCTTGTTTTCATTACAGTCTGTCATTTATTCTCACATTATTGGTGCTTTTCCCTGTGTATTTTCAGACCCAATTGTTGTGACTTCTCATATAGTGTTTTCAATTTGTCCTGCATCTGATTACGGTTATGGGACAGAAGAGCCAAGTCATCTGCAAAATCCAGATCATCCAAGTGCTTAGTCAGAGTCCACTGGATTCCATTTCTGTTGTGTGTTGTTGATGTTCTCATAACCCAGTCTATTGCTAGTAAGAAAAGAAATGGAGACAAGAGGCATCCCTGTCGCACTCCTGTTCTTATCCCAAACGGTTCTGTAAGCTGTCCTTCGCGAAGAACTCTGCATGTCATGTCTTCATTTGTATTCTTTATTAAATTAATGATCTTCAGGGGAACTCCATAATGCCTCATCAATTTCCAAAGTGATTCTCTGTCTACACTGTCAAATGCCTTTTCGTAGTCCACAAATCCGATGTATAGTGGTGAATTCCATTCCAGACTTTGTTCAACTATTATTCTCAAAGTGGCTATCTGGTCTGTTTTGTCGAAAACCTGCTTGTTCATCTCTCAGTTTCTTGTCTATGGACTCTTTTAATCTCTCAAGGATAATCCTGTTTAATACTTTTCCTGGCACTGATAGTAACATTATTCCTCTATAATTTGTGCACTCTTGTAAATTTTCCTTCTTAGGCAACTTAACCAGATATCCTTCCTTCCATTCTGCTGGTATCTCTTCCTTTTCCCAGACTTTACCAAGTAATTTATATAACATCTCTGTAGCTGTGTCGATATCTGCTTTGATGGCCTCTGCTGGAATGCCATAAGGTCCAGACGCTTTTCCATCTCTTAGAAGCTTTATGGCTTTCTTTATTTCTCCTTTGTTGGTCTTTCACAGTTAATTTGTAGCTCTCCTTCTGATGGCTGGATGTTCGGGGGGTTTTGTGGAGCTGGTCTATTGAGGTCCTCAAAATATTCTGTCCATTTGCTGCCAATAGTTTTCTGTATTCTCTACATCTTCCAGCTGTTGGAGCACTTGGAATTTGTTGGATATTGTGACCGCAAATTTGTCTCTTGATTTCTTAGATGTCCTACATTAAAATGTTGTCTATAATTTTGCATTGTTGCATATCTCTTGAGTTTCATTTTTACTTTGGCTATCAGAAGGTGGTGATCTGATGCCACATCTGCTCCTCTATTTACCTTTACATCCTGCAATGATGATCTAAACTTCTTGTTTATGCATATATGATCAATCTGATTTTCTGTTCTATGTTCTGGTGATATCCATGTTGCCTTGTGTATTCTCTTATGTGGAAACATGCTTCCTCCTATAGCCAGTTGATTTGAAGCACAGAAGTTTGAGAATAGTTCCCCATTTTCATTCATTATTCCTAGCCCATGTTTTCCCATGACTTCTTCAAAGCCGGTGTTGACTGTACCTATCTTTGATGCGTCTTAGGTCCCTAAATAAACAGGTTTAACCCTGGGGATTCCAAAAACCAGGACTGCCTGGTAATGATATCAAGAGGTTTAATCAATGTGTATCCTATCCATCGCCAGCCTCGCCCTCTCCTTAACTCTTATTTCAATGGCACCTGTCTGGTTCTTGTCATCAGTTCCACATTAGTGATCTTGTCATCCATTTCAATCTTTGTTATTGTTTTTGTTAATCAGAATCGACCTCACTGCACTCCGGGCAAACCCATAGGTGCTCAGTCTCCCTCAGCAAATGTCGAAGAGTATGAAAGCTAATTGTACCTATAACACGCTGGTTGTACATACGACGGATGCATCCTCTCTCACGTCCATTTCTGCTAGTCCCACGTTTGATGCCAAACTCCAACAGCCTCAACCTTGTTGATTCACCCATTGCAGTGTCATTATCCAGCAGGTGATCATTAATAGCCCTTAGTATCTCTCCCTGATCCATGTCCAGTGTCCCCACTATGGGTGCTCTCAAGGCCAGTCTGTCAGCTTTCTCAATGCCACGTACCCTTTGTATTCTATGCAAGCATGCATTTATGAAATCCACAATTCTCCCATCATCATTCACCCTTTTTTTTTTGCTGCCTATGGTAATAAAGAGCTCACAATTAAGATCTTCTTCTGTCATCCATAATTCTCCTCATGAAATTTCACTTGCTGTGGTTTTCTCTCCCACTGTTCCTCTCCAGGTTTATTTTGACCTCCACATACTTCTATTCCACAGTGAGTTCTAGCCAAATTGTCTGGCTAGACTGGTTGGTTGTTTCCTGTGAGTATGTTATTTCCCTTTTCTCGTGTAGTTCCCGTAGGTCTCTGAGGAGACAGGGAAAGAAAAAGTCTACTACTCCCACAGGCAAGTCCTAAAAGACAACTTACATGAGGCTGGCAGCCTAATCATGTCAAACAAATTGCCATAGAAACCACTGATACAGGAGCATGTGCTCTGGTGCAGGTTTTCTGTAAGAGGCTCAGCTGCAGTTGTTGTCCCAAGCACCCTTTGGAGCAAAACAGGAGATGAATGAACAATGAATGAATTTTTACACGGCTTTCTGACACACCTACATCAGTGCTCACATTACTCACTACTTAATCCACACAGAGATGTTCACATACAGAAAACACAAATTCTATAATGATAATAATGGTGCAGACTGACCTTTGGAAAAGTAACTGCCGGGTTCATTGTCACACTGTGACTTGTATCATCTTTCTTGCCCAATCGAAATATTCGAACTGCATTTTCATTGGCCAGACTCACAATAAAAGCTCTGGTAAGCAGAACAATGAAGAAGACAATTAAGATGCACAAGTGAAGCTTCCACATAAGAAGAAATTACTTGTCACTTAATACTAGAAAATGAATACTCCTTATTTAATCTTGTGTTGTTTTCCTACAGGGTAAATCCCACGTTTATCTGAGTGAGAGATCGTGAAAATTCATGTCAGTTCTGGAGTCCATTTTTAAAGAATATTAACTTTTTTTTCACTTATGAATATGATATATTGAGGCAAACCCACTGGCCCAGAGAAACAACACTGGAAGCAAAACTATACGGACCTCTGTATGAACTACAAAAGACAGTGAAGTTTATACAAGAAACAACATTGCAGATATAGATAATATAGTTCAAGCCAACGAAACAAGAAGTATATAAGTGACAAAAAAGTTAATATTCTTTAAAAATGGACTCCAGAAAGAGAGGAAGATGATGCATATGATAAAAGTGAAGAAATATGGTGACAGTATTTCAAGGCAGTCCTTGTTCTGGAATCCCTAGGGGACAAGGAGACTGAAAACTGCACATGAAGAGGATGACTTGAGACAGAAATGAAATGGATAAGGAAGACATGAAAAGATCTTGAGCAGACGGTACAGGACAGGAGGATTTGGCATACATGTGTTGAAGGACTATGCTCCTTGGACAGCTCAAGGGTAATGATGATGATAACTCGAAAGACAGAGCTATCTCTCTGTGTACATGAAAGAGAATGGGGAGGGGGGCATAAGAAATAGTCAGCAGAAGATTAGGTCACACACTGACAAATGACCATTTACTTAGAATCTGGACTATATTGGACAGCCAAGTGTAATGATGAGGATGATGATAACTTAAAAGATAGAGCTATCTCTCTCTCTGTGTACATGAAACAGAAAGGGGGAGGGGGACAGAAGAACAGTCAGCAGAAGATTACATCACACACTGACAAATGACCGCTTACTTAGAATCTGGACTAAATGCTATGTGTGTTGCAGTATCCAAATCCACATTTCCTCTGATGTATCTGAAATAAGCAGGAAAAGTAAACAGTCCTGTCAATTATTTACAGTTACATGACATAAAAGCAAATAACAAAGTAAATTTTAAATAAATGAAAGCACATGGTTTTTTTTAACTGTCAATTAATATGGTGTTAGTGTGTGCCTATGGGTGTAGACAAATACATGTTTTACTGACTACCAAGACAAGATAACAAGGTCAAACTTGAAGAAACACCACTACAAGATGTAGAATCTTACACAATCTTGGATGCATGGAGGCATATCTGGAGTCATCCTTATATGACCACCAGCTGTGCACAATGCTACAATATACGTACGTGGAAGTGAACTTATGTCTGTGAGGCTAATTACATCCTCATCGACTCTTGAAATCATCCACACACTTCCAGGGATTCCCCCTCTGGTGAAACTTGTTGAGAACCCAGCATGGCACACTAAGCTTGGAGAAGTCACTTGAGGCCCAGACATAATTCTTCAGCTTTGACTTGGTTGACTACATGCAGAAGGATCTCACTATGGATCCAGTGATAGGCAAGGGAAGCTGAGAAGTGGCTCTGTGCAGGACGTGACAATTCCTCGAGAAAGCCCAGAACTAGAGTACAGTATTTTAGCTCTGCATAGTTGGAGAGCCCCCTTGGATGGTGGGGAATACACAGTAGGCCATGTGCTTCTTCCTCCTAGCTTGGGACCAGATGTGATGATCCTTTAAATGCAAGCCAAGCTGGAGAAACTGGAGCTCGACTCCAACTCAACATGTTTCGAAATGGCAGAAAAGCCACAGGAAAAGCCTAGATCTACAGTGTAGATAATACCAAGCAGTCTTCAAATTGGTACTGGCTGCTAAAGAGCGAGAAGCTCATCAGTCCTAGTTAAACAACAACAACAACAACACACATCTTGGCAGCAATATAGACAAAGTTGTAGGGACAGATAATAATATCAAAATAAGAACACAAAAAAGCAAGAGCAGCTTTCACTGCACTGGGAAACATATGGAGATCAAGAGAAATCCAGCACGAAAATAAGTATCTTCAACTCAAACATGGTGAACAACAAAAACAACCAAAAAGATAACATTCATAAATGGATGCCTTCATAGAATAGAAGGACTGAAATGGTATAACAAGGTCACCAGTGTGGAACTGATGACAAGAACCAGACAAGTGCCAGTGGAACAAGAGATGAGAAGAAGATGATGGCGATGGATAGGACATACAATGAAGAAACCTGTTGATAGCATTAGAAGGCAGCCATTGTTCTGGAATCCACAGGGAAAGAGAGGCAGAGGTAGACAAAAAAACACACGGAGAAGTGAACTGGAAACAGAAGTGAAAATGATGAGGAAAACATGAAAAGACAAGGTCGATGGCACATGACAGGAGGACTTAGCATGTGTTTGTTGAAGGCCTATGCTCCTTGGGAAGCTAAAGGGTATTGATGACTGATGATGACTACTGTTTACAACACACTCAATTGTTCATTACTGTTCAGCTCCCTGTGGAATATAGACCTTCAACAAGTTCCTACCAGGTCAGCCTGTTTTTAATCATCTGTTCTCTTTTCCATGCATTTTTTCCCCTTCCCACTCTTTCTCTTAACTTGGGGATTCCAGATGTACTGCCTTGTAATGCTGTCAACTGGTTTCCTCAATGTGTGTCCTACCCAACGTCAGTGTTTGTTCTTCCTCTCTTATTCCAGTCTTGTACGTCTGATTCTTTCCAGCAGTTCCAGAGTTATTGTCTTGTCAGACCATTTGAATTCTTCTGTTGTGTATAAAGCATTATTAATGCTGAAATTCTGTGGTACTCTTGATCATATCAGGCGGTACTGGTGATGTCACATTTCCATTTCTCCATCTTTTGTATCATCTGCATCATTTTATGTCTTCCTATTGAGTTGGTGGGCAGGTAGGCTTATATGTGCATGTATGTGTGTAAGAAGCTGTATATCTCTCTCTCTCTCTTGGAAGTCAGAACTACCAGTGCAAATATAAAACGTGTCAGGCAGTGTTGCCATTTGAAGGCAAAAGTTACAATACACCACCTTTACCAATTTACTACAAAAAGTCTGGTTACAGAGTTCCTTACTTGTGATCTTTCTGTTGAAATTCCTTGACACTCCACAACATCAAAGCTCTGTCTAAAGAAAGAAGAAAAAATTGAAGATAAACATATAAAAAAATTCACACACTGTCATACCATCTAAATTCTTCTATTCTGTATAAGGCACTCTTGATCATATCAGGCAGCCCTGGTAATTTTTTATGGTGCGATCTCTAGTCGACCTAACAGGCTACGGTAAGTCTAAGTGGATCTTACGGGTAGTACCAACTTTTATTTATTTTTGCATGTTTCGTACTTCGTTCTCACTTTCTTTCCTTTCCCTGACAAAGGCCTTGTGGTCACATTGTTGGTTATTTTCTTTATCTTTTGTCACAGCAAGACGAATCACCTATTTTCAATTTTTTTTTCTCATATCCATCCACCCTACATATTTTCATACAAAGATACAATCTTACAAATCAGCCTGCAATACGTTCATATTCATACACAGTAACTGCAATTAACCAAGATGAAATATTGTATAAATATTTTGAAAAAAATGTATATGATTATTAAGCTCAATGAGAGAATGAGTACAATGAACTCTCCTCACTTTCCATCTACGGCATTCTGCAATCTCATAGATGCAGACACATGTGAATGTTCAACATTACCCTTCAGCTTCCATAGCAACACAGGCCTTCAACAAACATATACCAAGTCCTCCTGTCCTGTGCCATCAACAAACATATACCAAGTCCTCCTGTCCTGTGCCATCAACAAACATATACCAAGTCCCCCTGTCCTGTGCCATCAACAAACATATACCAAGTCACCCTGTCCTGTGCCATCAACAAACATATACCAAGTCCCCCTGTCCTGTGCCATCAACAAACATATCCCAAGTCCTCCTGTCCTGTGCCATCAACAAACATATACCAAGTCCTCGTGTCCTGTGCCATCAACAAACATATACCAAGTCCCCCTGTCCTGTGCCATCAACAAACATATACCAAGTCCCCCTGTCCTGTGCCATCAACAAACATATACCAAGTCCTCCTGTCCTGTGCCATCAACAAACATATACCAAGTCCTCCTGTCCTGTGCCATCAACAAACATATACCAAGTCCTCCTGTCCTGTGCCATCAACAAACATATACCAAGTCCCCCTGTCCTGTGCCATCAACAAACATATACCAAGTCACCCTGTCCTGTGCCATCAACAAACATATACCAAGTCCTCCTGTCCTGTGCCATCAACAAACATATACCAAGTCCCCCTGTCCTGTGCCATCAACAAACATATACCAAGTCCCCCTGTCCTGTGCCATCAACAAACATATACCAAGTCCTCCTGTCCTGTGCCATCAACAAACATATACCAAGTCCTCCTGTCCTGTGCCATCAACAAACATATACCAAGTCCTCCTGTCCTGTGCCATCAACAAACATATACCAAGTCCCCCTGTCCTGTGCCATCAACAAACATATACCAAGTCCTCCTGTCCTGTGCCATCAACAAACATATACCAAGTCCCCTGTCCTGTGCCATCAACAAACATATACCAAGTCCTCCTGTCCTGTGCCATCAACAAACATATGCCAAGTCCTTCTGTCCTGTGCCATCAACAAACATATACCAAGTCCTCCTGTCCTGTGCCATCAACAAACATATACCAAGTCCCCCTGTCCTGTGCCATCAACAAACATATACCAAGTCCTCCTGTCCTGTGCCATCAACAAACAAATACCAAGTCCCCCTGTCCTGTGCCATCAACAAACATATACCAAGTCCTCCTGTCCTGTGCCATCAACAAACATTTACCAAGTCCTCCTGTCCTGTGCCATCAACAAACATATACCAAGTCCTCCTGTCCTGTGCCATCAACAAACATATACCAAGTCCTCCTGTCCTGTGCCATCAACAAACATATACCAAGTCCTCCTGTCCTGTGCCATCAACAAACATATACCAAGTCCCCCTGTCCTGTGCCATCAACAAACATATACCAAGTCCTCCTGTCCTGTGCCATCAACAAACATATACCAAGTCCCCCTGTCCTGTGCCATCAACAAACATATACCAAGTCCCCCTGTCCTGTGCCATCAACAAACATATACCAAGTCCCCCTGTCCTGTGCCATCAACAAACATATACCAAGTCCTCCTGTCCTGTGCCATCAACAAACATATACCAAGTCCTCCTGTCCTGTGCCATCAACAAACATATACCAAGTCCCCCTGTCCTGTGCCATCAACAAACATATACCAAGTCCTCCTGTCATGTGCCATCAACAAACATATACCAAGTCCTCCTGTCCTGTACCATCAACAAACATATACCAAGTCCTCCTGTCCTGTGCCATCAACAAACATATACCAAGTCCTCCTGTCCTGTGTATGAGCTCAAGGACTTTCTATGTCTTCCTTCTCCCTTTCATCTCCCAATATAATGAAAGCTTCTCTTGCCTTTTATTTTTTTTAAAGTTATATATGACTGTCTGTTCCTCCAACTTTGTCTACATGGCTGCCAACATATATATGTTTGATTCTACATCTTGCAGGGATGTTTCTTCAAATGCAATCTTGTTATCGTTTCCTGCATTAATTCTCATTAGTCTAAAAATTTGATGAATGGAAAACAGCAGATACACAAAGACAATTTACGTAGGAAATATAATTATAAAACCAGAACAAAACACACTATGTTTCTGGGTTGTTGAGGCTTTCTATGTTCCATAGTTGCATATAGTGTCATAAAAAAACAAACCAGAAAGAAATCTGAGTATTTACAAAAGAAAGGGAGGGGGAAAAACACCAAAGTAGTCACATAGGAATTCCTTCAGCCTCACCAACACCCCCCCCCCCCCCTTCCCCTCCTCTCTTTAACAAAAAAAATTAGTAAAACAAAATTTAAAACTAAACCATACAACATACCTTCAGATGCTGAGATCATGTATTTTCCATTAGGGCTGAAGTCCAAGGACACAATCCGACTACTGTGACCTTTGAGCGTGCTAGACAACCAGGGGTGGGAGAACGGAACATGGGCTGTTTTCTTCACAGTCTTTGCTGCAGGTTTCTGTACTTTCTTATTGTGCCCAGCCTTGTCACCACTTTGGGCTTCATATGACTTGCTTGTTTTCTTGTCATCTGTTAAAGAAAAAAAGTTTTGGCCCTTCAGGTTTTCCAAAAAAAGTGTTGTTTTCTAGCAAAAGTGTCCTTGGCTGTTATTAAAGGGGTAAAAAAAACCACTTATCTTGTATTAAAAGAAAAAAGGGCTCCTATCTTGTATTAAAGGAAACAAGTGTTCCTCTCTGGAAGAGAAAAAGTGTTCCTGTCTTGTAACAAAGGAAAAAAGTGTTCTAGCCTTGCATTAAAGGAAAATGGTGTCTTGTATTAAAGGAACAGTATTCATGTATTCCTATTAAAGAAAACAATATTGTTGTCTTTTGTTAAGTTACGGATGGATGACCACAGAAATAAATATTGAAGGAAACCCAAAGTCTGTGAGTAGTAAATAAATAAACTAATATAGGTTACTAACCCTAACAACTCTGACTCTGAATTCTTTTATAAATCCAAATTGATGTGGGCGACTTTAATTGGCAGCAAGACTGACAGACATTTGTGCGAATTCAGATGCAGGCCTACATCCAACTATGATTCATTTTTAAAAAAATGTTGGCAGATGGGAAGGATAGTGAACTGGAGGCTGTCATATTGGTCTATTTTTGGCAAGTGGCTTTTGGATTTTAGGACTATCTTCATTGCACACGGACATCTCCATCAGTGCTCCGATCTCCTCCCTTAGATCACATAAGGAGGATCTCAGCACAGTGCACAAACTTCGTAGCACCAGCAAGAATCCCAATTTGTGTAAATGGGAATCACACAATCTATACTGTTCAACAAAAGAAACGCATAGCTATCCGAGGGCGCGTTTTTATGAGTGTGTAAGTAAAATTTGGTGCTAGGGTATATAAAAACCAGCCTCAAATGTTCTTTACAGTGTCAAATGCACTTGTTGACCTGAATTGCGTTCGTTTTTGTAATCGTTACAACGCAGTGGTCAACAGTGTTTATGACGCAATTTTTGACCACAGCTCATGTTGCGCGCACGTGAAAGCAACAAAATTTGGGGTGAACACTATTCACTGACTACGCAACTGAAACCCTATAAAAGGATAACGCTACACACAAAAAATTTAGTTCATTTTCAAGCAGATATTTATGGCGTCTCTATCGATAAATTTAAGGAACATTGCTATTGGCCGACTGCATGCAGGCGAAAGTCAAAGTCAGGTTGCCAGGCATCTAAACGTGCATCAGAGTACCATCAGTTGACTTTGGCACCGGTTCCAAGCCACTGGCTCAGTTGAAGACCGGCATCGCAGTGGACGACCTAGAGTGACAGCAGCGGAGGATCACTTTATTCGGCTTCGTCACGTCAGAGACAGGTTTACAACAGCTTCCTCAACTGCCCAGTCATTGCCTGCAGGATGTCATGTGTCTGATCAAACTGTCCGGAATAGACTGCATGACGCTGGACTTTGGGCACAACGACCTCACCGAGGACCTGTCCTTACGCGCCGCCATCGCCAAAATCAACTTCTTTGGGCCAACCAGCATCGTCCCTGGACAGCTGACAATCAATGGAGACGTGTCTGGTTTAGTGACGAATCTTTCTTTTTGTTGTAGCGTCATGATAGACGGCATAGGGTCTACCGTAGGAGAAATGAACGTTTTGCCCAAAATTGCGTTGATGAAGCTCCGCCGCACGGTGGTGGAGGTGCAATGGTGTGGGGAATGATCAGTTACAACAGAAGGAGTCAATTGGTGCACATTGAAGGAGGCTTGAATGCGCAACGATACGTCAATGAAATCCTTCGACCCCATGTCCTTCCACTTCTGGCTGCCCAAAGGTCTGTGTTTCAACAGGACAACGCCAGACCCCATGGTGCACGGTTGACCACGCAGTTCCTGACTGCCAACAACATCCTCACCCTTCCCTGGCCATCCCTGTCTCCAGACATGAGTCCGATTGAGCACCTGTGGGATGAGCTGCATAGACGTCTTTGTCGCCGAGACGTTGCTCCAGCCAATCGTTGTGATCTGTTCCAGGCACTCCAGGAAGAGTGGGCAGCCATCCCACAGGCCCACATCAGAAGTCTGATCGCATCCATGCCCAGGAGATGCCAGTCGCTGATCGATGCAAGAGGAGGCCACACACCATACTAACGGGAAAGCCCATACGCCAAAAAACTCTCGTGACCCAGATGCAAAACAACTGTCAATTGATTGGGTGAACCCTAAGGTATTCTTGTGTGCAATTTGAACAATTAACTCATTAAATTAAAAAGGTTATTGAATGTCAAAATTATGGCTATGTGTGTGCCTTCAGTAGCTATGCATTTCTTTTTTTGAACAGTATATAAATATATTAGGTTTCTAATTTTTAAATTTTGCCAGGGCAATGGCTTTATGGCCTACACTTTACGATTTCCAACTGCCATGGGATTCTTAACATGCACAACTTGCACATGGACCATCCTATTTTTCGCTCTTATCCGAGAAGGCTAGGCATCCGACCTCACTACACACGAGACCAGAGGGAAGTATGACATCATTAAGACCACTGGGTCTGGTGTCATGGCACTGGTGCGGAGCGGGGGGGGGTTAGGTCTATGTCTGCATTTTCATTCTTGACGATATTTGTGGGAGGGATATGGGGTGGGCACAGAAAGAGGGGGGTTAGGTCTATGTCTGCATTTTCGTTTTTAACGGTGGGGTGTGTGTGTTATGTCTATGTCTGCATTTTCATTATTGACAGTATTTTATGGGGGCATTGGGGGAGGGGGTGGGGTGCAAGTTAAGGTTCCTTTGGGACTGGTATGGAGCAGTTGGGGGGAGGGAGGGTGTGTGTGTGTTTAGGTCTTTGTCTGCATTTTTATTTTTGACAGTATTGGGGGGAGGGCGCACGTTATGGTTGGTGGCACTGGTGCAGAACAGGGGGAGGGAGTAGGGTTAGGTCTATGTCTGCACTTTCGTTGGACAGAAATTTTTGAGTGCATAGGGTAGGTTTTAGAATTATGGGTCATCAGTCCATAAATTAAGTCATATGTGTCCATGTGAAGTGCTTTCATTTCGGTGTGTTTGCATATAACATAAATTGTCATGAGCATGATTTATGATGAAATTAGAGGTATTATATTGCAGATACTGCCATATGGGAAATAAGTGATAGAGACTTCACTATACTATCGAGATAGGTGGGGTGGCCAATTCCCTTCCTCGCTGCCTTTTCCTTCCTTACCTCAAGTGCAAAGTCAGATACCTATTTACAGCTGGGTAGACTGAAGTGTGTCGATGTCGTGAATCGAGCCCGGCACCTTTGCCGCGAGAGACCAGCACTCTAACCACTCTGTCAATTGGACACTCGCTGAAATGTGCATTACTTAAATATTTGTTCACGTAAGGAAACAATGTATGAAATTGCGGATTCATGTTTCAATAAAGATTTCTTTCACACTTTAATTAAAAGGTCGTGGAAAGCTGTGTAGTAGATTTTTTTTCATGAAGGTAGGTTTGATTTCTAATAGTTACGAATGCCCCACATGTAACAGAAGTAGAAATTTGAATAACTGGAACAAAAGGCATTGATGGGAACATATGGATTTGCAGATGTAGGAGACCGATTGTGCATACTATTGAACGATGTGTGACATAAAGGATCCTGGTTTGAGAAAATTGTATTTTTGTGAAATTATGGTGATATTGGGGGCGCGCTACTATTCAATTTATAAAATTAATCCCGGCAAGTGGTGTTTTTTTGTTTTTGCTTCTTGCCGACAAGGCCCCGAAAGTATTAATAAGGGAATGTCACTATTATTCTGACACATTGTAATTTTTGCCGCACTTTGCACACTAACCTTGACCCAAAATCCAACCCTTTTTCGAGCTTGCACCATTGGAAAAAAAAAGCCTCTAAACCGAGGATTTTGCATGCACGGTCAAGTAGAAATGGGGCAGGGGTGTTTGGGTTAGTGTTAATAGTGGGTATTTTACATAGTGTCGAAGCGATATGGTTACTTCTTCTTCGTTCGCCCTCAGACCTCCCCATTTATGACTCTAATAAAGGCAGTAGTCAACTCAAGGTTCTCGACATCTCCAAACAGTTTTTTGTTTACAGAAGTGGGTTGTTGCCATATGCTACTCCGTTCATACCATCTATACCACAAATACAAAATTGGTGCAACAGATCTCTGCACCTGCGGTACCAGCCCTATGACAGCTGCAGTACTGCCCAACCTACAGTAATGAACAGATATGATTACATGTTCTGTTTCAATACTGTTCGGGAAAAATGGTGGACCTTCTTCCACTCTACTTCCCATTTTCCGAAATTTAGATTAAGAACTAAAATGCAGCACAAGTTAAGGTTTTCTATGTAATTAAAAACACTGCCTTATTAATCAGTGCTACCCACACAAGAAATGTTGCGCTTCTTTTGCATGGTTTTCTATAGCCTAGGCCTAAATCACATTACGAGGTCTACTACTCTCCGTCTATCTAATTTCAAAATGATTTCGATTTAATAACATTTTTAAATCGTGAGCCGGTAATTTCCTATTACTCGTGCTTTTTTGCTCCGCACAGAATATATGTAGCCTAGTTAGGCTATGTGTTGTTTCGTACGATTAGGGTTAAGGTTAGGCTAACCCTAATCCTAACTGTAAATGCTACGAAACAACTTATAACTAAACATATTCTGTGCGGAGCAAAAAGGCACGAGTAATAGGAAATTGCCCGTAAGCCTATCGTTCTCTATTTTATTAGCTCAGTGTTTACAATCAATTTAGAATCTTGTGAAAGCGAGCGCCTATGGCTTTCACTGTGCATTTCAGTGCACAATGACAAGCAATTGCGAGTCAGTGAAGGCGAATAATCTTTACTGCACACATACCCTCATCTTCAGTTATTTTTCTGTCACGTCGAAGGACATTGCATAGAAGCACAAACAGAAGCACAATGGCTCCAACTGCTGCAGTCACAGCAATAACCGGTACTGAAGCAGCCTCTTCTGCCATTGCCACCTGTGTTGATGTGGTGCAACTGGTGATGGGCGCTTACAGATACGCTCTTTTGTTACTCGCGATACCAAGAAAAATATCGGTTACAATTTACATCAGTGTTTCCCAGACTTTTTCGGGTCACCGACCCTTGGCTCTCAGAGCACATTCTCAGCGTCCCCGTCAATTTTTCTGTATTACTTATGACAAAACTATAAATAGCACCGTTGGTTATACACTTGGTTCTATTGAAATGTTCCACTTGTTTATTAATGTATCACGGATATCACGTTATCACTAGCCGCCCCCCCCCCCCCCCCCCACAATACTGAGACAATCAAATCTGCAAGAAAGTAAAGTTGGTCCTTTTTTAAACACCTGCAGATATCTAATTTCGTCAGCTTCCAGCGAAAATTACATTCTGGGACATCTTGCCAATACAGCTCTTCGATATTAAACCAATTATTTATCACACTGTCACCTTTCCAAAAGATGATATTAATTTGCTTATGAAAAAAAGTCTACAGACAGGGGGTATGATGTGCTGGTGTTGTGGGTAGTGGGTTTCCCCCCTTGCTTCACCCTAGGCCTAGTGAATTCTGTTCATGAAAGGAGCGACCATTGCGGTGTTAGTCTCTTGGCCTAGCAAAACCTCTCATACCCCAAGATCGTTGTGCGTGGTGAAGAGCCACACCCTCCTCGAGGTAGTCCTGGTAACTGAGGGTGCGAATCCTCAGGCTAAACACAACGGATCTAGAGGAGCAAACCTCGATAATAAAACCGGTGCACTACACCGTACACGCCCTCTGTGGGTGGGAAGGAGCCAGATGGATACTGAACAAGTCTTGGGAGTGGGAACGAGTGTGGACTGCTCCCTGAAGATCGGAACCCATCGTACAGGCACAGAGACTCAGGACGTGACGATCCTATTGCCTTCAACTCTTGGTCACATGCCTAGAGCCTCGGAGAACTCGGCGTAACCAGCAGGCAATTTGGTGGCGGGGAAAGAGCACTGTGAGCCCTACCTTGGCTACGTATCACAAGGAGACGCAGAAACACCCCCTTTATCTCCCCCAGAGCTGGCACAGTACACTTCTGGCTTCTACCCGGGGCGTTAGGAAATCCACAGGCACCCCAGCATCACAATGCCAAGAAGATGACAAAGTTGGAATTTACTAACTCAAACCTGGCAGAGCAAGTCCTCCAACAGATGCGGCCGATGCTGGGCCCACTGGCGCGTGGACACGTCCCGATCCCCATCGAGACTTGCCCGGGGAGCCCACCCCGGCTCAAAAAAGCAGAGAAGGCCACTCTCCAAACCTCCGATGTCTTGCGGGCAGTGTTAGGATGTGCAAGAACATGGACAGGAAGACTCCACAACTTCCCCACTGAAGACACGCCCACGGCGACCGTTGCCTCAACTGGCTGTGTGTGGTGTACCGGAAACGGGGCCTCCCAGTACTGAGACACAGTTAAGTCCCCGATGTCATTTATCGGTGCAGAGTTGAGAGAGATGGCTGAGCATCACAATCCCCCCTGTGTTGCAGCATGATGAGAACCCAGAATTGCACACTGAGCTTGGGGGGAATCACTTGGGCACCAGACTTAATACTGGCTCTTGACTGGATGGCCGCATGCAGGAGATTTCTACAATGGGGGGTTGGCAGGTGGTGGGTATCTGGAAGTGGCTCTGTGCAGGACGTGAGGATTCCTTGGGTGAGCCCAGAACCAGAGCACAGCATTGTGCAAGCTCTGCATAGTTGGAGAGCCCCCTGGATGACGGGGAATGCACAGTGTGCTACCCCACCTGTCCCCAACTGCTAACTTAGAACCAGAAGTGGGGTCCTCTGTATGCGTGCCAGGTCAGGATAAAATGCCTGGGAAAGAGACTGGAGCTCAGAACTCCCTAACTCAAAGTTGCAGGATGGCAGGAAAGACAGGGCTATTTTGAAGATAATGCAACCATATTTTCACCATACGAGCTCGGACGCTGCCTCGGTAAACAAGGTCCGCGCAGAGCAGTGACACCCCCAGGCTGCTTGCGAATAGTCTACTACTGGGAACATAAACAGATTAGGGATGAGCCCACTCTCCCGTTGAACAGGTGCTAAAGTCATAGATACTGGGCCAGAAGGCGCACCGGAAACCACAGTATCACGCAACTCGCTTTTTTTTTTTCTATGGAGAGTACACCGTCAAATAAATCTCGTACTGGTGCTCGCCCTGTGGAGCTCCACCAGGCAGGTGCAGTGCCGGGCTCTGAGCCTCGACAGAGCCCACCCTCAGCTACTGGAGGACCCTCTAGACCGTCTTGTGGAGTCAGCAGATGGCGGAGGAGAACTACTGACCAAAACAAAACAGAAAAAGAGAAACCCAGAGTGCCACTTGTCATGATGCACTGGAATGCAGAGGGAGTGAACAGCAAGCAGGCTGGATACAGCAAAAAGACAGAGCTGGAAAACATCGTGTATGAGAAGCAAGTCAGTGTTTGCTGTATACAAGAGACTCACTTGAAAGCAGATCAAACCTTTAAAATAAGGGGATATCAATGCTTCAGATCCGACAGAAAAGATAGACGAAAAGGAGGAGTACTTACTCTTGTAAGGAATAACATTCCTGCACACGAAAGGAAAACCTTCATGGATGGAGCAGAATATCAGCTGTTGCAGATAAAGGTAGACAAGATGGAAATAGAACTCCTGAACTATTACTGTCCGAACAACAAACCCCTGAGTCTCAGCTCTATACAGGTACCAGCCACCAACTTTATAGCAGTTGGAGACTTTAATAGCCACTCCCAGAGCTGGGGCTATAACCATCTGGATCACAGAGGTGAAGAGGTTGAAACTTGGCAAGATGATCACTCCCTAATCCTAGTCAATAATGCCACAGATACTCCTACCTTCTACTCCAGAGGATGGCACACAACTTCAACACCAGATCTTGCCTTTTCCACACCAGATATAGCTGGATCTATTAGTAGAGAAGTAGGAGACCAACTAGGGGGAAGCGACCATCGCCCAATCTTTCTTACTGTCCAGAGTGCAACTCTCAGTACAGGCCCAGCCATTACAAGATGGAACTACAAAAAAGCCAACTGGGGTTTATTCAGGCATCAGGTGAACACGCTGCTGTCTACCCTCAAGGTACAGAACAGAGACATTAATGAAGTGGTAAAAGACTTCAACAGATGCATACTACAAGCTGCAAAAGAAACCATTCCCAAAGGATGCCGGCGTAACTACATACCATACTGGTCCAACACACTCCAAGAACGTCAGGAAGCCATGGACAGGGCTAGAAAGGACGCAGAGTCTCAGCCTTCACTTGAAACTCACAACAAATGGAAAAAGGCTGTAGCAGAGTTTCAGAGAACAAAGCTAGAAGAAAAACGGAAAAGCTGGAGAACTAAAACGGCATCGCTGAACCTTGAGAAAGACGGCAGGAAACTTTGGAGATTAGTCAAGTCTCTAAATGAAGAGCGTTCCTCACCTAGGCAGACTATCACATTGGATGAAGGTGGCAAACTTTTCAGAGGAAAACAAGCTGCAGACTTGTTTGCTAGAAGATACAGTTCAGAAAGCAACTTACCCATTAACATAGATCATCAGAGAGAGATAAGAAAAGAAATACTGGCAACCATGGGACAGACAGATACTCCTGCCCCAATGAGGGAACCCATCACACTAGGAGAACTACAGAAGGCTATTTCCAAGCTTAAGTTTCAAAAGTCGCCCGGCCCAGACAAAATCAGCAACGAAATGCTAGTAAATCTGAGCTCAGCAGCAAAGACAAAACTGCTTGAGATATTCAACCACAGCTGGTTGAAAGGAACGGTACCCCAAGTATGGAGAGAAGCCATCACAATACCCATACTAAAGAAAGGGAAATGTAAGACCGAGGCTGCAAGTTACCGGCCAATCAGTCTCACAAGCTGTGTTGGGAAGACTATGGAGCGAATAGTCAACCACACATGGAAAAGGAATGTAGAGTCTGCGCTGTGCCTGGTGCCGGAACAAGCTGGATTTAGAGAATGCTACAGTATAGAAGACCAAGTTACTTACTTGTCTCAAGCAATAGAAGATGCCTTCCAGGAGAAGAAAAAGTCCTAACGATCTGGGTCGACTTCACGCAGGCCTCTGAAAAGGTGTGGAAAGATGGCCTCATTGCAAAACTTAGGAGAAGTGGAATCCAAGGCAACATGATGAAATGGATCCAGTCATACTTGCATAACAGGAGAACTAGAGTCACTCTTGACGGTCTGCAGAGCAGAAAAGTGTTGCTCCATCAGGGGTACCTCAAGGAGGAGTAATTTCCCCAACACTCTTCCTTGTTTACATCAATGACCTGGTGAAAGATCTCCCTGCAGGAGTTAAAGCTGCCTTATATGCAGATGACCTAGTACTCTGGTGCGCTGATGAAAATGTCACCACAGCAAATTATAGAATGCAGCGGGCAGCAGACATGCTAGTGTCATGGGCAGAGAAATGGCTTATCACAATAAACACAGACAAAACCTCCACAACACTGTTCTCCCTCGCCCCCAAGGACAAATCAGCTAACATACACCTAGGGACAACCGTGATCAAGGAAGAAAGCTACCCCACCTATCTTGGGGTGACATTTGACCAAAGGCTTACATGGAATAAGCATATTGAAAACGCAGAAGGAAAGGCCCGAAGACGACTAGGCATACTCAGAAAATTAGCAGGTACCAACTGGGGAGCAAATGAACGAAATCTAAAGAAGATTTATAATGGAGTAATAAGACCACACTTAGAGTTTAGCTCAGCAGCATGGTCATCAGCTGCTAACTCACATCTGCAGTCTTTGGACAAGGTGCAAAATCAAGCTTTCAGGCTCATTACAGGAGCCATGAAAACTACACCAATAACAGAGATGCAGAAGGTTGCTGGATTACAGACATTGTCCCATAGAAGAGACACAAAAACCATGATCCAGATGGAAAAGTACAACAGTATGCCAATGCACCCAATGAAGGCAAGACTAGATGATCTGGCATTGGGACTTCTAAAGCGTAGCAGCTTTGTGCATCGGGGGAAAAGACTTATAAGACAGCATCAAGAAGACCTATCCATGAAGACAACACCAATGAAGCCCACCCTATACCCTGTACCATGGGAGCAGGCCAGCAGTGCCCTCCAAATTAATACATCAGTCAGTGGTCTCACAAGTGGATGTGAGTATAATGATCTGCAAAAACGAACTGCTACATTGAGTATGATCCAAGAAAGCTATCCCGATCAATCATGGATACATGCCTATACAGATGGATCAGCAACTAATGCTGTTAGGAATGGAGGTGCCGGTATCTTTATCTCATATCCTGACAACCACTATGAGACTAGGCACATTCCCACTGGTAAATTCTGTTCCAACTATACAGCTGAGGTTCAAGCTCTAGAGCAAGCTGCAAATATGATTTATAACACCAACTCTGACTGCCACCAGGTAGTCATCCTCACAGATGCACTGTCTGTCCTGCAAGCTCTCAAGGGTGGTAAACTCCCGCATCTGAGAAATGAACTAAACAAGGTAGCTGCCAAAAAGAGAACCATACTTCAGTGGGTACCATCTCATTGTGGTGTACCCGGAAATGAAAAGGCAGATAAACTTGTAAAAAAGGGAGGAGAATGTGAACAAGAAGATAATGAAGTCACATACTTTGAGAAAAAGAGAGCTATCCAGACTATCAGAAGAGAACAGAACCAACCCAAAGACGACTATCACACTCTCGACCGGCAGGGACAGATAACTATTTTTCGACTCAGGACAGGGCATAACAAACTGAATAAACACATGCACAAGCTACGATTGTCTGCTTCACCACTGTGCACATGTGGATTAAACGAACAAACTGCTGAGCATGTTCTACAGGACTGTCCTCTGTATGACCAGTTAAGAAAGATATACTGGCCCAATGACTCAACACTAAACTCAAGCTATATGGAGTTAAAGAGGAACTTCAAACAACAGTCGAATTCATCATGAGAACTCGTCTGACGGTGTAATCATCAAAGATGCGATCGCAAGAAGAAGAAGAAGAAGTTAGTTTCTCTTTATTCGATGTTGACGGAATGGCCAACAGGGTGATGGTACGTCTTACTTTGTGCGTGTACTTTTGTGCGCTCTCTCACTCTTTAATCCACTCTGGCAGTATCACTTCTTTTTCTTCATTTTTCTCTCACCGGTCGTCGTTTTTATTTGAAATAATTTTTGCCTTGTCATTCATTTTTACTCTCTACGTTCCATCAGTAGAGTTAAGTCTCTAACACTTCACTCCTCGACTGTTTGTGTTACACCAGGTTTATTGACCCGGGCAGCGATAATATTTTATCACGTATTATCAGGCTGACCATCTTTTCGAAGCGACTGTGCCTGTTTATTCAAGCTTGCATTCTGCACGGTCTATGAATAGAACCCCATATTGTGTGGCAAATCTGGTTGAGATCCATCTAGCGAAACACAGGTGGTAATGCGTAATTTGTTTCCGCTTAGACCATCCCTGTGTGTAATTATCTCAGATAATCTGTCTGGACAGAAGCGAAGTCCCCCAGGTTAAAGCAACTATATAGCGAACAGTACAGCCAGCTGGACAGGGAAGTTAAACGCCAAACCCGAGCCAACAAAAGGAATTTCCTAGACGATCTTGCAAAACAGGCAGAAGAGGCAGCACTGAGAAATGAACAAAGCACAGTATACAAAATAACTAAATTCATCAGCAGAAAACAAGGTGCAAACAATATTACATTAGTAAGAGATAAGCAAGGAAATCTCATCAAGACAGCAGAGGGACAGGAAACAAGATGGGCAGAGCACTTCAGAGAAACTCTGAACAAGGAAATACCAGAGACACAATTGAATGTTCCCGAGGCTGAAAACGATCTAGATGTAAATACAGACATTCCACGAAAAGAAGAAATCATCACAGCAATCAAAGGGTTAAAGAACGGTAAAGCTCCGGGCCATGATAACTTAAATGCAGAGCTATTTAAGACAGACCCTGAGCTAGCAGCAGAACTATTAGAACCACTATTTGCACAAGTGTGGAAAACGGGGACAACACCATCAGAGTGGAACAAAGGAATAATTGTCAAATTGCCCAAAAAGGGAGATCTTGCAGACTGCAATAATTGGAGAGGAATCACTCTTCTCTCAGTTCCCAGCAAAATACTAGGCAGGATAATTATACAGAGAATTTCAAAAGCAGTAGACCACAAACTGAGGAAAGAACAAGCAGGATTTAGAAAGAACAGAAGATGTGTAGATCATATATATACTCTCAGGAACATTATAGAGCAGTGCTCAGAATGGCAAAGACAGCTGTACATTAATTTCGTTGATTTTGAAAAGGCATTTGACAGTATACATAGGGACAGTTTATGGAAAATACTGAGGGCTTATGGAATTCCAAGCTGCATAGTGTCAATCATAAAAAGCCTCTATGCCAACTTTACGTGTAGTGTTGGGCAGAGCAACCTAACCTTTGAGGTAAAGACAGGAGTACGACAGGGATGCCCCTTATCAACCACTCTATTTTTAACAGTCATAGACTGGGTGATGCGCCAGACAACAGAGGGCAGTCCAAGAGGAATAAGATGGACTACATTTTCTACATTGGAAGATCTGGAATATGCAGATGACGTTGCACTACTAACACATTCACATCAACACATCCAGGAAAAAACGGATAGACTTAATAAGTTAGCCAGCAGGTGGGCTTGAACATCAATTTAAAGAAGTCAGAGGTCATGACGCTCAATGTGAGCAACCCTGAGCCCATATCAGTAAGGAATCAGCAACTGGTACAGACAGGCACCTAGGATGCATGGTAACACCAGACGGCGGGGCAAGCAAAGACATCAACAACAGAATGAACAAAGCAAGAACAGCCTTTTTTAGCCTAAACAACATCTGGAAATCCTCTCAATACAGCACAAGCACAAAATTAAGATTATATCAGAGCTGTGTGCTTTCTGTGCTTCTCTATGGTGCGGAAAGCTGGAGAGTTACAGAGAAGGAAATGTCGAAATTGTCCTCTTTTCACACAACATGCTTAAGAAAAATTCACCGAATCTTTTGGCCGAATACCATCACCAACCAAGATCTGCTTACTCGGAGCAAGCAAGAGGACATGCACACCATCATAGCTGGCAGACGCTGGAGCTGAGTTGGCCATGTCCTCAGAAGAGATCCCGATGCCATCACAAGAACAGCTATGCTTTGGACCCCTGAAGGAAAACGAAAGAGAGGCGGACCAAAAACAACTTGGCGGAGGACTGTGGAGGCTGAGATGCAAAGAATGAACCAGAGTTGGGGCGCTGTACGAAGGATGGCCACCGACCGAGCAAAGTGGAATCAATTTGTTGTTGCCCTACAAGACGCCACTAGGCGTGATGGCCACTGACTGCTTTGACGGTCGGCGGCTAAGGATCGAAGAAGAAGAAGATTTGTCTAAAGTTCGTGATTACACGCCATCAGACGATTTGTGGTACTAACGTCGCTAGTGTGAGAGAAAAGCATCCACCCTAACCGCCTACAGGGGAAGAGAGTGTGGAGAAGGCTTTTGTCATCACAGAATTGATGAACCACAGCTGCACGACTCCCTTATAAAAGTTAAATTCTTGTAAAAAGGTACCAGAAAAAGGACCTAATTTTTCTGAACTACATCCTCACCCTAAATCTCAGTAAAGAGAAAATTTGATTCCAATATAAAATCACCAGCATTTTATTTATTTTAAACTGTTAATACTAATTGATTATTAAATTTGTTACCTGTTGTTTTAAAACTAAACAATCATAGTCGATTCAGTTTTTTTAATATATATGAACGCAAACGTACGAGCCAGATTCTTTTATATATATATATATATATATATATATATATATATATATATATATATATATATATATATATATATATATATATATATATATATATATATATATACCTAGACATATATTTACCTCTAAACAGAGCTATACCTTATAAGAGTAATTTCGTTGGATTACACCGGGGGGGGGGGGGGGGGGGGCCCATTGCTTAAATCCTTCACAAAAGGCGACGGACCAAATCTAATGCGTTAACAATTGTTCAGCCCAATGCAACATTGTTCGTGACTTCTGGAAATATCTTATGAATTCTCCCTTAAGGTAGAAGTGTCATTAATCTTCTATCTACATTTCTGCCAAGAGTAATCTTGCGCGCAGGTAGATACCTTGGAAGCCCATATTAGATACTCTTTGAGTTTTGGTCACTGTTGGACCACTACTGCAAAGCAGTGGAGACAATCCGTGACAAACAGGGGCTTCGTTATCCTTATGCCTACTTTATAACAAACGATTCCGGTTAGAGTGTATGATCAGCGTTAGTTACCTGAGCTCAGGATGGCAAATATATACGAAGCTATGATTTGCTTAATGATCCTAGTAATACGACTACTCCGCTAACTGTCTTTCCTATCTCGTCCTCGCCTCACTGATGTTGGGAACCTCTGCTATAAGGTGTATGAGAAACTGGGACAAGCGAAGTAAGGGAGGAACGGTGGGTTTGGGTTTGTTCGGGCTACATTCTCCTTTTAAGCACCCAGGTCAGGGCCCTGTATAATTAGGGTTACCATACGTCCTCATTTATGCGGACATGTCCTCATTTTGTGGGTAAAAATTACTGTCCGCACACATTTTTGTGAATTCCCTGTTGTGTCCGCATTTTCAGTGATTGGACGTTTTTTCTTCACTTTGGCGGTACCCCACACATTTGTTTGTAAAGATTTATAATTACTTTTCAATGTACACTGTCCGTGTTGAGTCCCTAAAAGAGTTCTGTGAGTTTGTTGATGTAGAATACCAGCAACTCCTTAACCACAACAAAACACGGTGATTGTGTTTATTTCCAGCTGTTCAAAGACTTCTACAAATGTTTCCATCTCGCAAGTCATTATTTCTTTCACAGAACAAACCACCAGCTGTACTGAAAAAGTTTTTTGAGGATCCATTAAGTGAAATCTATTTATTGCATGTTTAGTCCCTAATTAGTGTATTTCATTATCATATTAGCAAATTAGAAAAGGAAGATAACTCCCTTATTGATGTAATGAAAACCCTTTCATCCTTGCAAGACCTCCTTCAAGACAGAAAGGATATCAGTATCATGCCACTCAAAGTGAAGGACATGCTAAAGCAAATGGAAAGTGATGGCTACAAATCTGAGGTGCAACAGTTTCAGTGCAATGTAGAAGCACTGTATGAAGGATGTTTAGATGTGGATGCAGCCTTTTCATGAATTTTCTGGGTTCAAGTGGTTAGATCTTGAAGATATCTCCTGGGAAGATGTAGAAATAAGTATAAAATTTTTGATGGAAAAGGATGTACAAATTGATGATACTAAGTGTTTTGATCAGTTCTCCAATTTGAAGAAATTTCACTATAATGTCCGCCCTTGTCCTCCTTTTCATGACTACAAATTGAGCATTGTCGTCCATTTTGCATTGAACAATATGGTAACCATATGTATAATCAACACGCTTTTACAAGTCAGTGTTATATTGAGTAATATTATTGAATTTAGCCTGTCAAATCCCCAACCAACCCACTTACTACTGAACATCCCCTGCCGCCTAACTTTCCTTCACCGTCCCCTTGGATCCGCTCAAAGGCCACAGGGGTACGCTACTGCCCACTTTGGGAAACGCTGATTTGCATGATAGTCGAAGAACGTTAAACTATCTCGCATAATGTGAAGGTAAAGGTAAAGGAACCCGTTACACGCCCATTGAGGCATATTGGGAATATGGTGTTAGGCCCATATTATCTTGACCGTAGGCACACTAGGGGTGATGTGGTCGGCATCACGCCGGCCGCCTTAACCTTCCCAGAGTTGCTCTGGTACCCAATTGGGGCTGGGTCGACCCAGGAGCCGTTTGTGGTCTAAAAAATCCCACCTCATCTGGGGATCGAACCATAGACCACTGCGCTAGGAAGCCAGTGCACTAACCACTATGCTACCGCGGCTCCATAATGTGAAGGGACTCCAAGAAATCTTGTAGAATAATCAAAAGGTAATTCCGAAACGTCCCTTGTTTATCATTGATTGTTCATTTGTCAAACTGACTCCAATTCCCCTTTTTAAAATTATAATAATAATCCAAAACAACAACCAAGAATTTATAGACTTTAATGAATGGATGCTTGCATCGAATAGGATTGAACTGGTATGACAAGATTACCAGTGAGGAATTGATGACAAGATTACCAGTGAGGAATTGATGACAAGATTACCATTCAGGAATTGATGACAAGAACCAGACAAGTGCTAGTGGAGCAAGAGGTTGAGAAGAAGTCGCTGGCATTGGATAGGACACACACTTGGGCAAACTACTGATAGCATTACAAGGCACTAATTATTCTGGAATCATCATGGTAAGAGAGGTGGAGGATACTGATTCGCTTGCATAGCTAGGCGGGGTTGTCGCACGGAAGGTCCTGGGTTCGAGTCCTGGGTAAGCCACTCACGTCTGTTGTTTTTCTGTTGTCTAGTTTTCTACTTCTTTATTTCTTACGAGTGCCTGAAAACATACCTTTATGTTTGTCTAATATTTATTTACTGTTTACAGGCCTCGGGTTTCCCTTCCTTATGTGTTATAAATATTTACTGTTTACAGGCCTCGGGTTTCCCTTCCTTATGTGTTATAAATATTTACTGTTTACAGGCCTCGGGTTTCCCTTCCTTATGTGTTATAAATATTTACTGTTTACAGGCCTCGGGTTTCCCTTCCTTATGTGTTATAAATATTTACTGTTTACAGGCCTCGGGTTTCCCTTCCTTATGTGTTATAAATGTTTATACTGAAAAACACACGGCGAAGGAAAAAGAGGACATGGAAAGACCTTGAACGGATGGCACAGGACCGATTGGCTTGGCATGGATTTGTTGAAGTGCTATGATCCTTAGAGAGCTAATTGGTTAATGTGATGACTTATATCTGAGAGAAAAAGCACAATACAGATTCTTAATGTGAAGCAATGTGTCTGAGAAAAGCAGCAAATAGAACACGAAACCAACAACTACAATTGAATTATTCTAAGAAATAAACATAAATAGGTTGTTGCAGAAACTAGTAAGAAATAAAGAACTTAAAAACTAAACAATAGAAAACCAACAGAAGAGATAGATTTACCGGGGAGTCGAACCAGGACCATCAGTAGGACGACGTTGCGTCGTTCAAAAAGTGAATCGGACTGAACACACTGCCAACTCAGCACCACAAAAATAGTGCTTATGGGATAGTGCTCATTGCCACGGCACTCCAAGCAGCTGTGGAATGTAGGAAACAGAAACAAGCTAGACTAATTATAGGTACAACTCTGTTACCTTCATATATATCCCAATCCCAATTAACATAATTACCGATGTATGTTACGTCGGTCGGTCTCACTCAAAATAGTAACTCGCGCCAGAAAAAAAAGTGCGCAACGCACGGTGTGCAACTTGCGCGGCGTAAAAGGTAAAGGATCCCGTTACACGCCCATTGAGGCATATTGGAAATATGGTGTTAGGCCCATATTTTCTAGACCGTCGGCACACTAGGGGTGATGTGGTCAGCATCACGCCGGCCGCCTTAACCTTCCCAGAGTTGCTCTGGTACCCAGTTGGGGCTGGGTCGACCCAGGAGCCGTTTGCGGCCTAAAAAAATCCCACCTCATCTGGGGATCGAACCACCGACCACTGAGCTAGGAAGCCAGTGCACTAACCACTATGCTACCGCGGCGTGGGTGTTATATAAAACAAATACTTTTTTTTGTTTTTTTTTTAAATTCTTTCACGAAATTAGTAGCGCTCGACAAAGAAAAAGTGCCTAAAAATTGGTGTACCGATGTACAAATCATGAAAACTTGAAAGTTTTTGTTAAAACCACTTATTATCTGGGAGCACTCTTTGAAAACAATCCACGCACTTTCACACGAAATGTTGTCATCAAAGAACTTTTAAATTGAATCTAAAATAACATAATTCTCGCCGTGTATACGTTGGTCACAGCTGAGGAATACAACCGTGTTGAAAAATTGTATTGTTTCCATTATATATACTCTACCGAAAATAGTTACAATCAACAAAGAAAAGCGTTCAAATGACGGTGTTCATGAACAGTTTGATTACACTGTATAATGGAAAGAAACCAAAAACACTCTAAGAATGTACGTCTATCTGCTCATCCGGGAACGGAAACAGCACACTATAATTAAAAACCCGTCAAGTTTGACGGGTTATAGCTAGTATATAAATATTTATGCAACTGAACATTTAAAAAAAAAAAAATCATCGTTATCACTGCTGTTTAGCTCCCTGGAGATCAAAGGCCATCAAAATTTATACAAAGCCGTCCTGTGAAATCTGTTCAAGGTCTTTCAATGTCTTCTTTATACCTTTCATGTCTACCCCTAGTTCCCTTGAATCTCTTTTATGTGTGGTTGTTGGTCAGCCTCAATATGTCTTACCATGGGGATTACAGAGTAAGGACTGCCTTGTAAGGTAATCAAATGGTTTCCGCTGTCATATTCAACGACTAGAGCGTCAGGCTGGCAGAGTGGTTAGTACACTGGTCTGTCCCGGTAGAGGTGCCGGGTGCGACGGTGGCGTCAAGCTCCTGTCTACCCAGCTGTAAATGGCTACCCACTCTACTTTTGAGTTAGGGACGGCAAAGCAGCGAGGAAAGGAGCTGTTCACCGCACCTTTTGAAGCTGGACCTAATATAATGAAGTCTCTAACACTTCACTCCGCTACGGCAGTATCTGCTATGGGACTATCTTTTTATCCAAAACCTGAATCATCTTCTCACATTTTGTTCCATTGAAACTTCTCTGGCTCTTGCTAGAAGTTCCCCAACGGTGATCTTGTCAAACTATTTCTTCTTCTTCTTCGTTCATCCTGAAAAGGACGTTGGTTGCGTTGTGTCCATTTACAGCGAAGCTGCGATATTTGTGCCTGTCGGCCGACACATCCGACTTCAGCACGGCATTTTTATCACCGGGTTTGCCTTCCCTCTTCGATCCCTACTCTCTCGGCCAGGACAACCACTAGGAGGTGGAGTAGGATCTTGGTCAGCTCTGGTTCGCTGACCCTGACGCAAGCAGTCAAGCTATGGGTCGCTTACTGCATTCCTCACTTTTGATGAAACTATTTTAATCCTTCTATTCTACGTTTCCTATAGAAACGCAAAGCCAAAAACTCGTCACCCCGAGGTGATAGCGGGTCCTCTATCGAGGAGAATTTTGGCGTTGTTCAGGGAAGTCAATAGGAGTCAGGTGTGCGGAAAAAGCAACAAGTAGATACGAAACAAATTGAAGAAATGGCACAAGGCCGATAGTATTTCTAAAATGTAATAAATAAATGAAAAATAACTGTGGTCGAATAAAAAGTCAGTAAATACAACATTAAAAGTACTAAAATATATATTATTATTTTTCATTATTATTTGTAGTGATTGAAGTGACTCTTCGAAAAAGAGCGTTAGTGGCTATAAACAGTGTTAGATCTAAAATGAGGCTCAACTCTGGACTCCACTTGAGACTCGACTTCAAGCCAGTGTTAAGAACTTGCAAATCGACTTCAGACTTGTACTAAGAGACTTGAGACGCGTTAGCAAAGACTTGACGCCAAATCTGTAATGATCGGAAATGCACGCAATTCTGTATAAACATTTTGTATGCGCGTGGTAATTTTTTAATTTTTCATTCATTTGTTTGACATTCATTAAATCTTTCGTTCATGATTTAATGATATACATTTTCTAATATTTTGTTGTATACTGTACGAATAGAAATCGATTTCATGCGTTTTTCCCCCTCGCAGCTATTGTCCGATGTTAGGTTTGATGGAAAATAAGGCCAAAATCTAATAGATCCAGTTCTTTAAAAATCAGAATGATAACACTGAGTATAGGTAAATGTAATGGCGTAGCCACCTCCCGGATCTCATGTAGTTCCCGGAGATCTATGAAGAAACAAATTAAGAATAAGACTACTGTACAATTAGGCATGTCGTACACGACGACTAATATGAGATTTTGCCTGGGGCTGGCAACGTCATAGTGTAAAACATTGCCATAGAAATTACAGCTGCAAGAGTATGTTACTCCCCTCTCCTCCACTTCAAGTCGTGACAGTTAAATTCTACTTGAAAATTAAGTAAAATACGTAAATAAAATTGCAGATTAATTTTAGATAGGTATTAATTTTTAAAAAAATAATATGAAAACATCTAAAAACAGAGTGTTCAAAATATGTCACATTTTAATTTTATTGTTTTATTCAAAAATTAGCATTTCGTGCTTTGGCTTGGTCAAACTGTATCGCAGCTGAAGAAAATTAGAGCTTCAAAAGAAGTATTAAAAAATACTTTCGGCAAAGCTAGTTTTTTTTTTTCCTTGTTTTTTTTTTTTTTGAAGATTAATTTTGCCTTCTTGTTGAGGCACGCACCTTTCAAGTTAGACTCATGGTCTATCAGTTACATTGGGGCGCTATTCCTAATATTAAAAGATCGTACTGTTAGGAAAATAAGTGGGTAGGCCGATTTTAACGAAGCTAGTATCGACATTGTCCATCATTAAGTACAACGATACTTTTTAAAATACCATATCCGGTACAAAAGCGAAAGTGGTAGTTACGTCGGGAAATGAGTTCTTCTGTTATCACATTTACGCGTTTCGTGCCTCAGTTGTCGATTCGTGTCAATCGATTCCGACTTAAATCACCACAGCCACTCGATTGAAGTTCCGATTTGCAATGTAGGCATTAGCGACTCGACTCAAGACTTGCTAATTTTGGTGAACTGACTTGCCGTCCTCATTCATAATGCACTCTAAATTACGGAGAGGAAAAAAAAACAAAACAAATGCGTTTATTTTAAGCTATTTTACCGAGAAATCACGGCACGTACAAGTATTCCGATGTGCAAACACGTTTTACTTAAGCTTAGACATAATTGGACACTGTTACTAGGCAAACGTCTGGAGACACAACGACCGTCACAACAATAATATTCCTCGCCTATGGAAACAAAACCACCCATACTGCGGGGGAAATTATACAGTTCACCAGACGGAGAAATATTCTCGGCGGGGAAAAACTGGAGCATTTAAACAAAAATAAAGTATCCCGTTCAACCCTTGATGGGTTATTATTAGAACATTCTTCTTCTTTGATCCTTAGCCGCCGACCGTCAAAGCAGTCAGTGACCATCACGCCAAGTGGCGTCTTGTAGGGCAACAACAAATTGATTCCACTTTGCTCGGTCGGTGGCCATCCTTCGTACAGTGCCCCAACTCTGGTTCATTCCCTGCATCTCAGCCTCCACAGTCCTCCGCCAGGTTGTTTTTGGTCGGCCTCTCTTTCGTTTTCCTTCAGGGGTCCAAAGCATAGCTGTTCTTGTGATGGCATCGGGGTCTCTTCTGAGGACATGGCCAACCCAGCTCCAGCGTCTGCCAGCTATGATGGTGTGCATGTCCTCTTGCTTGCTCCGAGTAAGCAGATCGTGGTTGGTGATTGTAAAAGTCTGTTTGTCTAGAGATGTCAAAGGTTGTTCAGTGTAAATGCCCAGATGTAACGTACTGTTTGGTGTGTTATGAATGTTAGTACGTTGAGCGTGTCGTGTTGTCCTGGACAGTACCAAGTTGAAGCGAGAATTTAGGTCAATAGCGTGAGGCGCCGCCAGGGTATAGTAGACACATACATCATGTCAGTATTCATGTAGATTCAGACATGTAGTACTTGTATTACAATGTGGTTGATCGTGTAAGTGTGTAGATAACAGTGCTGATAACACGAAGGCCGTATAGGCTCTTGGACGTCTTCACATTAACTCACACAACCACAAGTAGAAGTCAGTGAAGTAGGGAATGCTGCTGACGTTTACAATATGTATTCATGACGTACGATAATACGATGATGATGGACGAAACAGTCAATAGTATAAGATCGAGTACATAATGTGTGTAGTTACAAAGGGCAGCTTCAGGCATCACAGATCCCAGACATGTAACAATGTCTTGACCAATGTTTACTGTTTATGCAATAGCTCTAAACCCTGAATGAGCCCCGTCAGGTAAGCCCTAGCAAATATATTGCGTAGTACGGGCGATATCAGTTATTTAAACAAAGTCAATGCCATTGTCCTACAATTAGCAAAAGACTTCAGACTGGCCTCACATGCCAGATACTTCATTCTGGTGAAGAATATTGGCCGTAAACACGGACCAATATGATGACAACGAAATCAGGCCGCAGGTCGCGGGCCTCGATAATCATGTCACTCTCAGTTTACACAAGCTTCTGAGATTAAATATACTTTCTGCCAAACCATATTCCGCCTGCATTGCGGATCCATAAAGATGATTCTTAGGCTTATGTATGTAACAGGTCAACTTAGACCTAGTCCTTCAAATATGACGCCATACTGGAGTACAGTATAATAACTCCTTGTGAGCTTCGCTCACTATGTCGCCATCAGCGATAAATGTACCTGTAAGATCTAAACGAGACGACAAGATCGAATAATGTTTCAGTTACCTTCTCAAAGAATCCTTACACTCTAAGGTTACACAACACAGCCAATACTGGCATAAAGAAACACCCAGGGACGGAAGAATGAAAAAACAGTCATTCCCAGAATTTCCAATCACTATCGAAAACTTGGCAGAGAGAAATCTACGGATCGGTACATCCGTTCTAAGCCTCAGGTACACTCTCTCTGAATCAGTCTCCCGGATTTTGCCGCCAAGACCCGCGCATGCCCAAAGAGCATGGACCAGATCGAGGCAAACCCAGACCAGGCGTTTCCGCCCAAACGGGTGATAAAGATATGGTCCGTATATGGTCCTATAAATAGACTTAAGACATGTCAACTCTAAGACATGCCTGAGACAGGACAACATAAGACAGGGGAAGATAATCACCAGTCAAACCTGTCACAGAAAGATAATAAACATTTATCTCTCTTTGATCACATTAAACCAAACATACATTAGGTTGGCGTTTTTTCCACCGTCAAAAATGACGGCAACAGTGATGGTATTTGGCCAAAAGATTTTGTGAATTTTTCTTAGGCATGTTGTGTGAAAAGAGGACAATTTCGACATTTCCTTCTCTGTAACTCTCCAGCATTCCGCACCATAGAGAAGCACAGAAAGCACACAGCTCTGACATAATCTTAATTTTGTGCTTGTGCTGTATTTGAGAGGACTTCCAGATGTTGTTTAGGCTAAAAAAAGGCTGTTCTTGCTTTATTCATTCTGATGTTGATGTCTTTGCCTGCCTTGCCGTTTGGTGTTACTATGCATCCTAGGTATGTGAAGGTGTCTGTCTGTACCAGTTGCTGATTCCTTACTGATATGGGCTCAGGGTTGCTCACATTGAGCGTCATGACCTCTGACTTCTTTAAATTGATGTTCAAGCCCACCTTGAACATATGGTGTACTAATTCAAGAAAACAAAGTCAGATTTCCAATATCCAAATATACGAGAGGCGTTCAGAAAGTAATGCACCACATCGTTTTTCTCAGCTAATAATGAAGATAGAAGCTTGCAATTTTGCACACTTCGAATATGGCATGTGCCAATTGTGTGCACTAAATTGCACCGCAACCGGCAAAATAATACGGCTGCCCTAAACCGTTGAAATGAGCGTGTTAGCAACTTGTGTTATAAACAGCGAATTGTGATAGAATTTCTCGTTGCAGAGAAGGAAACTGTTGGGAATATTCACAAGCGTCTATGTGATGTGTATGGAAGTTTTGCAGTCGACAGGAGTACAGTCAGTCGCTGGGTTCAGAGAATCAAAGAATCAGGAAGTGGAGATACGGAGCTGCTTGATCGGCCGCGCTGTGGACGTCCTGCCACAGCCACCAACGCAGAAATGTTGAAATGCGCTGAGGGTATTATTCTTTCTGATAGGCGAATCACTACTCAACAATTGGGCTTACAGCTGTCAGTCAGCATTGGTAGTGCAAATGCAGCTATAAAAACTCTCGGATTTTTTAAGGTTTGCGCAAGATGTGTTCCTCGAAGTCTCACAAATGACCACCGATTGCAACGGAGAGCAATTTCTTCTGAATTGTTGGAGCGTTTCAATGCTGATAGAGAGAACATTTTGGCTAAGATCGTTACAGGCGAGGAAACCTGGGCACATCATTTTGAACCTGAGACAAAAAGACAGTTAATGGAGTGGCATCATCCGCAATCACCAAGAAGAAAGAAATTCAAGACAATTCCTTCAGCTGGAAAGGTCATGATCACTGTCTTTTGGGACATTGAAGGTGTGATTCTTGTGGACGTTATGCCAAGAGGAGAGACAATCAATTCGCAAGCTTACATTAAGACATTGAAAAAACTCAATCAACGTTTTCGCAGAGTTCGGCCGCACAAGAATCCAGCAGACCTGCTTCTCCTTCACGACAACTTAAAGATGCACTCCGTGGGATAAGGTTTGAAGATGATGAAGGAGTGATTAATGCAGCGAAGAAATAGCTACATGATCAAGACAAAATCGTACGGGCTAGGAATACCTGCACTTGTTTCGCGCTGGCATAAAGCCGGACAAGTTGATGGGGATTATGTTAAATAATACCGATGTTTACATGACATATCCATGTATATTGTGTATAAATGTCATGCTTTTTGAATAAACAGCTCCTGAGAAAAACGATGTGGTGCATTACTTTCTGAACGCCCCTCGTAGTACCTTCTTCCCCCCTCCACTCAATCCAAATAGAGTAGGCCTAAATCAAAACTAAATTTATGTGAATGTTTTTGTGTGTGATCTCCCTTTCACAAGACACAAACAAACAATAAAAATAAAAAACAAACGAATTAAAAAAAACAACAAACTAAAATGAAGTATCTCATAACTGCCCTGTTGTTAACAACTCGTTGACTTCGCGCTGGTGTCTCAGTGTGTGCGACGGAACGAACGGAATAATTTGTCTTCTCCTTGTTACTTTCACAATTGCCTCCACGGCTGGCGGAGTTGTGGAATTTAAAGTTGCTACCATAAGTGAAATGGGTTCATTTTCGATGCAAGACAACAGGAAGCTGAGACGCTTGGGAGTCATGACCCAACTGGGCCCGCCCCCCTTAGAGTGTAAAGGAGTATATAGGGCCGAAACACTTGTCGGACGGGGGGACTACTTCTGATGATCAGATTGCTTCCTGTTGTATCGCTCTGTAAAGAGTTTCCTATCATAGTTACATGGTCAAACCAGTGACAATCGGGAAAAGACCGATTGACTTCTGGAAAGACAGATGACACTGGGAAAGACTAGAAACCGGCTGACCGGGTTAGCACCCCGTAAGCTGTATTCAATTGCTATAGAACCCCAAAACGATAGATGCCCCCAGGATTCACCGAAAGGGGGGGGGGGGGAGAATGATGAATCCACAGGCGCCTCATTGGAATCGACCAGACCCGTTACACGGACTTCGAGCTCTGAACAACGGCTGGAGTTTCCATGTGCCTGTGGTAGGGAATTCTCTACTCAGAGAGGAATGAAAATCCACAGAACGAAAAAGGGGTGTGGGAGGTCATCAGGGGGAGATCAACAGCGCTCTGTCTCGACGGATAAGACGTTAGAAGAACGCAGCCAGGAGTCAATCCACAGTGCTGAGTACATTCAAGTTGATCTGCCTGATGATGATCTCACACACTTCTTGGACGGGAAGAGAGATGCAATCAAGTTTCCACCCGCCAGTGCAAAAGGGCTTTGGGAACAGCTGGACGAAGCCTTGGCAAAAGAGTTGGATAACAACCTGAAGCAGATAACTTTGGAGAAGAAGCTGGAAATCTTCGGAGACATAATATATCTGCACTGTCGCAGAGTGTTCGGAGTGAGGGAGGCAAGGGAAAGTAACCCACCACGAAAAAGCAGAAGGCAAATTAAAATAGAAGAAATCAGAAAACAGAAGAAGCATGCCCGAAAACTGTTCAAAAACGCAGTTGCCGCCGAGAAGGAAGGGTTACGACAGGTTTGGGAGCACCTGAAAGGCCAACATAATGCCCTTTGTAGAGCAGAAAGGTTGTGCAGGAAGAAAAGGAAGACTCGAATGGATAGGGAAAGATTCTTCAGGGAGCCCTTCAAGTTTGCCAAAGAACTGTTTGAGCAGCCACGGTCGGGTACGCTAAACATCAGGAAAGAAGACCTGGAAGAACACCTTGGAATGACATATTCAGATGGTCGCAAAGATGAGCCGCTCAGCAGCATGGCAGGCCTTAAATGGCCGAGTAAGCCAGGAGCTGAATTTAACACCAAGCCCCCAACGGTGCAAGAGGTAGAAAGCATTGTCCAGAAAGCTCGATGCAAGTCAGCTCCAGGTCCTAATGGTGTTCCATATGTGGTGTATAAGAGATGCCCTGAGGTGCTCAAACGACTGCTTCGTTTACTGAAGAGTGCGTGGAAAACCCAGCTTGTAAGCAAGGAATGGAGAAAGGCGAACGGAGTCTACATCCCGAAGGAGCAAAATTCCACAGACATCAGTCAGTTCAGGCCAATCTCACTACTCAATGTGGAAGGGAAGATATTCTTCTCAGTGATGGCGAAAAGACTCACTACATACCTCCTGGCAAATGGGTACATTGACACTACCATTCAGAAAGGAGGTATCCCAGGTACACCAGGATGTCTAGAGCATGCCACAATGATATGGGAAGCAATCCAAAAGGCAAAGTCTGACAGAACAAACCTCCATGTAATCTGGTTGGATTTAGCGAATGCTTATGGATCCGTTCCACACCAGATGTTGTGGCAGGCCCTAGAAATGTATAATGTTCCACAAGAGATTGCAGCAATGCTGAAGCTGTATTTCGCAGGGTTTGCTGTCAGATTTTCAACCAGAGAGTACACAACGAAGTGGATTGGCCTTGAAGTTGGAATTGCGATGGGATGTACCATCTCTCCGATACTATTCGTGATGGCTATGCAGGTAATCCTCAATGCGGCTGAAGGAATGGCTATAGGTCCAAAGCTCGGTGGAATGTGTCTCATGCCACCGCTCAAAGCATTCATGGATGACACAACAATTCTGACATCAGATGAACATCAGGCCCGGAGGATGTTAGCACGCCTGGATGAACTAGTCAGCTGGTGCAGAATGAGCTTCAAACCCAAGAAGTCGAGAAGCCTATCAGTCAGGAAAGGGAAGATAGCAGAGGTCATATTCACGGTTTCCAACCAAAGAATCCCTACTGTCATTGAGGAACCTGTTAAAAGTCTTGGCAGGGTGTACGATGCCTCATTAAAAGACTCAAAGGCAGTGCAACAGACAATAGAAATGGCAGACAGAGGGCTACAGATCATAGACCAAAGCAGACTCCTGGGGAAGTTCAAACTGTGGTGCCTCCAGTTCATGTTGATACCAAAGTTGCTGTGGCCACTGCTTATATATGAAATAAGCACAAGTACAGTGGAAGCCATAGAGAAGAAGGTCAACAAGTTCATGAGAAAATGGCTAGGAGTACCACCAGGTCTGTCAGATGTAGCACTGTACTGCAAAAAGTCAAAACTTCTGCTTCCTTTCAAGTCAGTTGTTGAAGAGTACAAAGTTGGAAAGGCAAGGCTTGCAATGATGCTACGCGAGTCAGCTGATGACGTGGTTAAGTCCATTCAGCCCACACTGAAAACGGGAAGGAAGTGGAAAGTGGAAGAAGCTGTTGATGCTGCCCAAGAGTCACTCAAACTGAGGGAGGTAATCGGATACACACAAACGAATAGACGGGGATTTGGTCATGGAGACATCCGCTGGTGGTCCAAGGCATCAAGCAGGGAGCGCAGAGACATGGTAGTTCAGGAGATACGAGAAGCTGAGAATGATAAGAGGTTGCAAAAAGCAGTGCAGCAGGTCCAACAAGGCCAATGGACTACATGGGAAGGAGCCCTGCAGAGGTCCTTGACATGGAATGATATATGGCATATGGCACCTCTTAGGCTCAGCTTCGTTGTCAGATCACTGTATGACCTGCTGCCGTCGGCCACCAACCTTGTGAAATGGGGAAAGTCGGATGATGAGCAGTGCCCCCTGTGCCAGGGGAGGCAGACACTTGAACACGTGCTCTCAGCGTGTAAGGTGTCATTAGGGCAAGGGCGATACACTTGGCGCCATAACAAAGTGCTAAATGAGCTTGCTGCGACAATAGATCTGGCAAGAATGAAGGCGAATAGCAAAGTCCGGCCAGACACCGCAAACACATACTTTCTGAGGGCAGGAAAGTCAGCACACCCCAAACCGAATAAACCTGGTAGCAGTTTACCATCTCTTCTTGATTGTGCAAATGATTGGGAGATGGCGGTAGACCTACCTGGACGAGGGGCATATCCAGAGAGTATCAGAAAAATCGCGGAGACGGCCGGATATAGTGCTTCATTCTGCAGCAACGCTTCAGGTCATACTGATTGAACTGACAGTGCCATTTGAATCCAGATTAGATGAGCAACATTCGTTCAAAGCGGCCAAGTATAGTGATCTGGCCGCGGATCTGAGACACGATGGGTTCACTGCAAGGGTCATGGCTGTTGAAGTGGGCGCAAGAGGGCTTGTGGCTGCATCAGTGTATGATCTATTGAAACTGTTGGGGCTGAGGGGACAGTCGAGAACAAGGGCCCTGAAGAGGCTTAGTGAAACTGCCGAAAAGGCATCAGGCTGGCTGTGGAACAACCGCAATGGGGAATGGAGATCGTAACAATAAACGCTGCGGTACAGAAAACACCAGGAATTTTTCTAAGTCCACAATACGCTGAGGTTTGTGGTGGACTAGTGAACGGGCTGCGACTCAGGGGCGACAAGCGGTGTATACTATAAGGGGTGTCAGTATCAAAAGTCCAGTGGGGAACGCGCAGTGGCGACTCGTTGACTTCGCGCTGGTGTCTCAGTGTGTGCGACGGAACGAACGGAATAATTTGTCTTCTCCTTGTTACTTTCACAATTGCCTCCACGGCTGGCGGAGTTGTGGAATTTAAAGTTGCTACCATAAGTGAAATGGGTTCATTTTCGATGCAAGACAACAGGAAGCTGAGACGCTTGGGAGTCATGACCCAAGTGGGCCCGCCCCCCTTAGAGTGTAAAGGAGTATATAGGGCCGAAACACTTGTCGGACGGGGGGACTACTTCTGATGATCAGATTGCTTCCTGTTGTATCGCTCTGTAAAGAGTTTCCTATCATAGGTGAAAAGCGGTGAGAAAGTCCGAGGGTGTCCGAGATTACATCAAATCCACCAATTATAATTATCTGCCATCAGCCATACAAGCACCCCATCAGACTACCCCTTATCCTCACACCATCATTGATCCTTATACATTAATTTTAGTTCTTGTTATTGTGACAGGGGCGCTAGGGGTTTCCTCACACCCAAGACCCGTGCACCAAGAAAATTTATAAAGGATCGTTTGACAGGGGTTGCAATTATTGGTTGCTTGCAACCCTCTCAGCAGCAGACTTAACAATTCAAGCAACCCAAAGCCTTATGCAGATCAACATTTAATTCTACCGAACAGAACCGAACACCAAACAAACAATCCAACAAACAATCAAACGAACACCCAGTCAGTGTTCATAGACTGTCTGAAAAACAATAAATAAAACAATGTCTAAGTGAACATCAATAGCATGGATAATAACACTTACCATACAGAAAACATGCGCCCACCTGATATCATCAACTATCTCACACACTCATGCGTTTCGTCCAATGCGGCTAGTATGGTGTTGTGCATGAGGCTGGCAATCTCACCGGGTAACATAGGTTGCTACCGAAACCACTATTGCAAGAGCATCTGAATGCTTCATGCTGAGGCAAACCGCACCGGTGGCCCCATGCTCCCTCAGGAGCGGAGAAGAGAAATATACATCTCCAAGTACGCCCACGTGCTCTCACAAACCATGTTCACATAACAATAATAATCAACTGGACATAAAATAATATTCTTCAATACATGTACAACAAATAATCTAAATAATGAGAATTAACTACTACCTCTCAACCGACCCACATCAATACTCGTTCCCGCACTCTGAACATGTCGTAAGTGACGATTGGTGTTTCCATGCTCCACCAGGAGCCAACAGAGAAACACCTGTCTCAACTTGCCTTACGCACCAGAAATCTAAATGACTATTCTCCCTTCTAAGTAACTACTAAAGATAAACAGTAGAATAATCAATAATCGTGAAATACACTTAATTACTTTTACATTAAAGGATAAAATAAAATTACTCTTACATTAAAGAATAATATTCTTGGCTTTAACCAAAAACTGGAACTAAATACACCGCGTGTCGCTCGGCATAACATATTATAGGTTTAACACGCGGAGCGTGTTTGCTCAGACTCGTTATCGCCGCCTTTTATCACCACGAGGTTACTATCTTGCGATCGCTAATCTTAATAGCCTCACACTATGTCTGCCTTTCTGAAGAATGAAATAATCGCTCTTAAACTTTCACATCTATCTATCTATCTATCTATCCCATTAAACATTAAAATAGCCACATCGATATAACTTCAGAATCCTAGAAAACTAATGCTAATTTAAATTAACTCACGTGCTCAAGGCATTTACAGCTTGGCTCTTGTGTGTCTTCTTAGTCTGTTCTCACTGGGCGGCTCTCTCAAACATAGACCGGTTTCGCCGCTTGCTACCCCTTTTTATAAGCCCTGGCCTAACCACTCAATTTACTGCGCGCTTACGCGCATTAATCTGCGCCACACAGATAACACACGCGATTATTGCTCCAGAATGCATGAAAACACAGATATACACAACTAGAGCAAAAACACTACTAATATGTAGGCTTATTATGGCCTTGTAATAAATCTGCTTGAAGATAACGTGATCAAAAGGCACTAAACCACATAGACAACATGACTGCCCAGATGGGGCCAGCGCCGAAAACGACAGACCTCAAGATGGCGCTGTCACATATTCCCCGCCTGATTTTGTTGTCGTCCCGACAACTGCACTAAATCAGGCGCTTCAGTCGTATTCTCCAAATCTGGAGGATCACCTTTTCCTTCACTTCGTCTCAGGTCATTGCTGGTTACTCTAATGCTCGGACTCGCTCTGTCCATTCGTTGGATGATATATGGACCCCCTGTCATTGTGGGAGCACGAACTACAACGTACTCGTCTTCTGACCACATATCACGAATCTCGGATCTCTCAGCGTCGTGCATTCTCTTCTTCACCAATTCTCCGACCTGTAGTGGAGTAGAACACGACAGCTTGTCACATCTCTCTTTCCGGACTGCTGCAAAACCCTGCAACGGTGGCTCTGCTCTTACGTGCGCCCCTCGTAGCCTGGAAACGTGTCCTTCAACGAGTTTTAGATGAGTCTCCTCCTCTAAATGTCGACAACTTTTCCTGGCGCCCTTATGGTGACAGTTGCCACGGCCATCTCTTGGCTTGCACTGTGACGGCAATGTAGATGTGTTGGTACGCTTAGAGAGGGCGCTCTTTGATGGGCAAACCGATATCAAATGGTCCGGGGACCTACAATGGAAACATCGCTTAGGAAGCGGGCCCTGGGGACACTTGGCTGCCATGTGGTTCGAAAGGTCTCCACAGTTGAAGCACCTTATTTTCCTAGGCTTCCTTGGTGCCCTGGGTCGCCTCCTGCTACCCTTACATCCCTGGCCGCCTTTGACTTTCTTCCCTGCAATAAGCACCTCACACTCCGGTCGACCACCAACCCTCTTTATCTTTGAGCCATTCTGCTCCCCTTCTGTAACCTGACTCCCAGCCGCAGAGGGGTCTAGTTTAACGCCTGTGGACATCGATTCTGTACGTGGCCTGCATCTAAAACAACGAACTGTCCTGGTACGTCTCCCCTGCTCCTGAGACATCGTATCAATTTTAGCCTCTAATTGAGCCACCTGTGCTCTCAGCCGCTCTACTTCTGCGTTTAATGCATGCGTATCTGACACAGTCTCTGTTCTTGCCACTTCAACACTGGCAACACAAGCCCCCAAAGCTGCTTCGACACTGGCAACACCAGCCCCAGAAGTGGGTTCAGTCTCCAAAAACCGTAGGGCATAGTCCCTCACCGACGTGAACGATGCTGTAGGCTCCTTGATGATCATTTCCTTTGCAAGCTTTCTTAGTAGGTCATCTCTCAGACAAGCAGCAAACTGGTCACGAAGAAAGGATGGCGCCAAGGGAGTGACGTTGTTCTGCTTTTGTGCCCTTACGACACTTTCAAACACCTCGTGAATGCGATGGGAGAATTCCCAAAGAGACTCCCTTGCACCTTGCCGGGTAGAGTAGAACGCGGCCATTACTTCTGGGATGCTCCGACGCTCCCCATACACCCTAAGAATGGAATGTAGCATTGCTTCTGGGTCACCGTCATCAGCCTGAATCCTCAGCTCCCTGTGGACACTTGGGGTCACACTGTCAAGGATAACATCTGCCTGATCCTCTTTACTCATCATCCCTACTCTCCAGGCAGCTCTCACCTCTCTGACATATTCCTCAGCCGTAGGACCCGTGCGCTCCCCAAAGCACCGCACTCTCTTGTGAGTAGGTACCACGAGATGTACTGTACTCGTTCTGGTTGACGATCCAGCCCTACTACAGGGTCATCCACCTCAGCCACATCTTCGTTATCAGTTCTACTAGCAGCACGTGTGTTGCGTGCCGCCATCTTGTTGCTAGTAGAGTTGACTAGAAATCTTGACAAACTGGATGATCCCGTCCCTCGCCTTGCACTGAACTGGGTGTTGTACTGTTTCGGCTGTTGCTGCTCTGATTGCTGAAGAGTTGCTTCACTGCGTGCTGTCTGTCAATCCTGCCGACGACGCCACTTGTGACAGGGGCGCTAGGGGTTTCCTCACACCCAAGACCCGTGCACCAAGAAAATTTATAAAGGATCGTTTGACAGGGGTTGCAATTATTGGTTGCTTGCAACCCTCTCAGCAGCAGACTTAACAATTCAAGCAACCCAAAGCCTTATGCAGATCAACATTTAATTCTACCGAACAGAACCGAACACCAAACAAACAATCCAACAAACAATCAAACGAACACCCAGTCAGTGTTCATAGACTGTCTGAAAAACAATAAATAAAACAATGTCTAAGTGAACATCAATAGCATGGATAATAACACTTACCATACAGAAAACATGCGCCCACCTGATATCATCAACTATCTCACACACTCATGCGTTTCGTCCAATGCGGCTAGTATGGTGTTGTGCATGAGGCTGGCAATCTCACCGGGTAACATAGGTTGCTACCGAAACCACTATTGCAAGAGCATCTGAATGCTTCATGCTGAGGCAAACCGCACCGGTGGCCCCATGCTCCCTCAGGAGCGGAGAAGAGAAATATACATCTCCAAGTACGCCCACGTGCTCTCACAAACCATGTTCACATAACAATAATAATCAACTGGACATAAAATAATATTCTTCAATACATGTACAACAAATAATCTCAATAATGAGAATTAACTACTACCTCTCAACCGACCCACATCAATACTCGTCCCCGCACTCTGAACATGTCGTAAGTGACGATTGGTGTTTCCATGCTCCACCAGGAGCCAACAGAGAAACACCTGTCTCAACTTGCCTTACGCACCAGAAATCTAAATGACTATTCTCCCTTCTAAGTAACCACTAAAGATAAACAGTAGAATAATCAATAATCGTGAAATACACTTAATTACTTTTACATTAAAGGATAAAATAAAATTACTCTTACATTAAAGAATAATATTCTTGGCTTTAACCAAAAACTGGAACTAAATACACCGCGTGTCGCTCGGCATAACATATAGGTTTAACACGCGGAGCGTGTTTGCTCAGACTCGTTATCGCCGCCTTTTATCACCACGAGGTTACTATCTTGCGATCGCTAATCTTAATAGCCTCACACTATGTCTGCCTTTCTGAAGAATGAAATAATCGCTCTTAAACTTTCACATCTATCTATCTATCTATCTATCTATCTATCTATCTATCTATCTATCTATCTATCTATCTATCTATCTATCTATCTATCTATCTATCTATCTATCTATCCCATTAAACATTAAAATAGCCACATCGATATAACTTCAGAATCCTAGAAAACTAATGCTAATTTAAATTAACTCACGTGCTCAAGGCATTTACAGCTTGGCTCTTGTGTGTCTTCTTAGTCTGTTCTCACTGGGCGGCTCTCTCAAACATAGACCGGTTTCGCCGCTTGCTACCCCTTTTTATAAGCCCTGGCCTAACCACTCAATTTACTGCGCGCTTACGCGCATTAATCTGCGCCACACAGATAACACACGCGATTATTGCTCCAGAATGCATGAAAACACAGATATACACAACTAGAGCAAAAACACTACTAATATGTAGGCTTATTATGGCCTTGTAATAAATCTGCTTGAAGATAACGTGATCAAAAGGCACTAAACCACATAGACAACATGACTGCCCAGATGGGGCCAGCGCCGAAAACGACAGACCTCAAGATGGCGCTGTCACATTATATACTGTTTTACTATATTGTGCAATTCTCTAGGTCTATCTATTCTCAACACCTGTTCCATAGTTATGGATGAATTGCATGCCTGTAAATAATCTAATATTGGTTGGTTTTCTCTGTTGTTCATACGTCCTACATTTCAATAGGAAATGCGCTGTATTATGTTTTTCTAGACACTCTGCACAGTAACGTTCTTCTATTCTAAAATAGCCCATTCCTAGTTGCAGTCTTATAAGTTTCTTATTGCTAGGAGTTTTTAGTTTTCTGGATACCTGACACGTTCTTGTTGGAGCCTTGAACAATTTATATGCGTGTCTGCCCTTCAGATTTCCATCCCACTCTACTGTTCACTCCTCAGTTATACTTACTTACTTACTTAGTCGTTCCCCTTCTACCGTGAGGTGTAGAGGTTTGGAGGAGAGAGCGCCAGACTATCATATCGGCAGTCTTCCTCCTGGCCTGGTTCCATTCTAGTCCTCGATCCTTCAAAGATTGTCTAATGTTGTCCTCCCAGCGGAATCTGGGTCGTCCTGGGGGTCTGGATCCCTGGCTCTTTGTTTCCCATGCTTGTCGTGGTAGCCGATCTTCTCCCATTCTGCAGACATGGCCAAACCATCTTAGTTGGGACTGTTCTAATTGGGTCTGCAGGGGGTGGGATTTTAGGCCTTGACGTTTCGTCTGGTTGCGGACCATGTCTCTTCTTGTTACTTCAACCACTTTCCTCAGATACCTCATTTCTGAGGTTTTGATTTTTCTTTTATTGGTTGTAGTCATTGCCTATGACTCGCATCCATATGTCAAGACTGGGACATAGGTGGAGCGGTATACAGCCATCTTCGTTTTCTTACCAACCTCTCTCTTGCTGAGGAATCCTCGATTTATGGCCTGAAAAAGTCTCCCAGCTGCTGCTTTTCGAGTGGCCAACTCTTCTTTGATGCCTCCCTTTCGGTCTATAATAGCTCCGAGATATTTAAAGTGGTCGACCTGCTCCAGGACCTGTTCTCCCAGCTTAATCTGATGTCTTCTTTCTTCTCGTGATATCACCACGGATTTTGTTTTAGAGCTGCTTATGACCATCCCTCTCTTCTTCAGCTCTTCCCTCCAGACTTGCAGGTTGGATTGGAGATGTGCCTCTGATTTAGCAATCATGGCAACATCATCAGCAAATGCCAGTGTCGCATAGAGATTATGGTCAATAAATTTTCTATATTCTCTTCTTTTTCTACCCGTGTCCTTTACTTTATTATCGCTCTTTTATCCTTTTCCTGTATTTTTCGCATTCGTTCGTTTGCGAAAAATATTTTCTTTCCCATTCTCACTTTACCGTTTTTCTTTCTCATACTGATACGCATTCTATTACGTAGATGTCAGTCAGACAAGATGTGTGATTATGTTTCATACTCAGACATAGGAGGAGACTTTTGGCTAGCATTTTCACCTGTCACGAACGTTCTCCGGCGTGAGGTGTGATAACCGTCATCTGCACGGTGCAGAATGAGACATTTGTCTGGTAATTTCCTCTGTCACGGCACTCTCAGACAGTTTCGTAGCGTGAGGTGTCTAAGACGCGTTTGGCATGTTATGTCCAGCGTCTAAGGTACGTAGGTGTAATGAGAAGGGGAGGCTATTGCGTGGTTTTGGAAATAGCGCACATCTTTGTCCGTTTCATAGATATAACTAGAGTTGGAAACCTGACTTCACGCACTCAGTAACTTCGCAGTTAGACTAGAACAACCTACGTTCGAGCCCTAAGAATCTCTGTTATAGAAGCAATTAGTTGGTCGAATTGAATGTTCGATTTCTAAGTATCTCTGTTGATGATAGAGGGCATTAGTTGGTCGAAGTGGTTTTAGTTCTTAGTAGTTCTGTGTTGAGGTAAATATATTATATCTAGTATTTTGTGAAGTGTTTAAAGTGTTAAATCGCTTATTTCACTAGTTAGATTTTTGTGCAGAGTGCTTAATTTATAAGTCTGTTATATTCTCTAGCTGACGTGTTTCAGTGGAAAGCAGAATAAATTATAATTTCTAGCTTAAAACCAGGTAGCTAGAAGGAATTAAATTTAACTGCTAAATAATCAGACGAGAATATTTTTTAAAACTAACTTATAACTGCATTGCTACATCTTGAGTATTGACGGGATACGTATGTATTCCTAATTCATGATGATTGATTTTAGGAATATAACTTATTTCACGGGAAGTTTTAAATGATAAGTCAAGCTGTACGCTTGGAGTTAAAATGTAAGTTATAACGAGTACATAGTATGTATAGTATTTCATATGTGGTTTTTCTTCCATATGCAGTGAAAACTGGGGTTAACCCAAACTTTGCCAGCGTTAAGTACTGATGAGTAATATCTGTGAAGAACTAAAACATTCTCCTTAAAAGACTTGGTGTCAAATCTTTACAAGACTTTAAAGGTGAAATGACATAACGGGCCTATTGCGCCAGATTTCATTCTTCCTGAGAAAACTTAAGTACAGTTCAGCCTTTGTGGCAAGTCAACTATTACAAACAGTAACGTTCCGCAAATTATGTCAACTTGTGGTGTGACCAAGAAATTTACCTTTTGATCGAAGTTACAAACCTGACATTGTTCCTAAGTAGTGGAAACCTCGTGATTCTGATCCGGTGAGCCCGCTTGAAAACTAATTCTTACCTGAACTGATAAAGTGACACTAACTTAAAATCTGAACGAAATTATCGCCTGAAGAGGAACCAAGATCTGCAGAGCTGGGTATCCTCTTCATCAAACGATAAAACAGATTGTGTCATAACGTGCGCCAGACGGCGAACAGCAGCACGATTGTAGGTAAGGTTGTGTGAGACAGGGCCCTGATGAATGAACCGAGAGAAAGCAGGAACGAGTGACTCTTTTATAGTATACCAAATTTCACCCACTTTGTAATTTCTTTATGCAAGTTTTGTTGCAAACAAGATACTTTTCCTTAGGATAGATCATACTAATATCTAAGTCTGTTCATACCTTTAAAAGGGGAAAATCATTAGATTACCGCTAACGTATCCTTGATTCCTTGGGGCTATCACTTTCTTCTAACAGGACTGTGGGCATACCTTGAGGGATAAGATCATACTGTGGGTCTATCATTCTTGTAGCATTTTTATTGACTTTATGACTATTTGTATATGCTTTGATGTAATCTTTATGTGTTGTGATGAAATTGTAGATGATAATTAAAATTTCTATTGAACTTAATCAGCGCGTTGGTCAGCTCGTTCCAAAATATCTGTATAATCATTGTTATAGTTTTCCCCACGTCTGTACGTCTAACTGTCGTCTTGTATGTGCGTGCACGTGAGTGGATAGAAATATATATGTAATATATATATATATGTTTAGACTGTTTGACTCCTCTAAATCTGTCGTAGAAGATAGGTGAAAGAGAGAAGATTTCTCGATTTCAGAGACAGCCTCTATCACAGTCTACCATCTCACTCGTGGAAATCTATTTCTATTACTATCTCTCACTGTGACTATCACTTATTCTAATCTATTCAGAAGGGACCAACCCAAGTCTTAATTCTATCAAAAAATCTACGACAGCCAGCTCTGAAATACATACCTGTCTCATCTTCCAGTACCCCACTGAATACTTTCTTGTTCTCTCCTTATATGACTTGATAACATCGTCCATGAGGAGTATGAAAAGATAAGGTGACAGGATATCACCTTGTCTTACACCAGTGGTGGTCCTGAACTCTTCTGACTTATGGTTTGCCGTCCTCACATAATTTCTGCAAGACTTATAGAAGCTCTGTACAGCATGAATCAGAGGTGCTGGAATGTTCTTCCTTGCCAAACAGTCCCAAAGTTTGCTCCAGGGGACCCTGTCAAATGCCTTTTCCAGATCTATGAAACAAAGATGGATCTCACTCTTATACTCAAGGGCCTTTTCACTCAGCTGTCTGAGTGTGAAGATTAGGTCTTGAGTACTTCGGTTTGCTCGGAATCAGCACTGGACCTCATCCAACTGTGGCTCAGCTAGGCGTCGGAGTCTCTGCTCTAGGATTCTAGAGTAGATTTTACCAGGGACACTGAGAAGGGATATGCCTCTATGGTTTCCACATTGTCGATTGTCGCCCTTTTTGAAAATTGGTGTTATGATGGCAATCTCCCTCAGTTATTATTCTTTTAATTAAGCTTTTGATCTCTGTTTTACTCATCCCCACATTTATTTGGTTTCTATTATTTTTACTTTTCTTAGCTTCTTTATCCGCCTTTTCATTTCCTTCTATGCCAACATGTGAATGTATCCAAGCTATTAGAACAGAACATCCTCTGGAGCATAGGTAAGTATTTGCCAGTAATATTTCTTCTGCTATATCAGGTTTACTGCATTCTCGTAAGTTTCTTATAACTTGAATAGCAGAAAGGGAGTTTGTTAATACTGTCAATTTATGAGGACAGATTTCCAGAGCTTTCATAATTGCAACCATCTCTGCCGTGAAAACAGACTTTTATCTGTTATACTATATCCTTTCACCATTTGCCACATGGGAACATAAATTCCTATCCCCAATTTGTTATCATCTCCTTTAGATCCATCTGTGTACACTGTAATACTGTCCTTTGATATTTGTTGAATATATTTCATGGCTTTGTTTTTGATAGTAGCCCATATCAGTTGTTTTATTAATTATGTCTGCCAGGTGGTAGTCTGTATCTGGTTTTTTGAGTTCCCATGTGTCCTTAAAACAACTAACACTGTAAATTTTCTTATGCATAAGATTTAATGCTGATTAAATTTATTATTCCACACAATTGTGACTATAAACTTGAGATTAAATAAACTCGTTAGGAAAGACTTGATTCCTCTGCAAAGCACATCAAAATGTAAAAATCCCCCGACCCCCCGCCCCATTTGCATGTCTAATGCGAGACCGCCGGTCACTTTGCAATCCTTTCCAGTCTGTCTGCTCGATCATTTTATTATATCCCGGATCTCTAGGCCTTTGCGTTAAATCATTCTTCTTTGTTTTCTTTAGACTTTCATTTCGTTGGCTTGTGTGAATTATAAATGGAGGTCTTTGCAATTTCCTTCTCATTTTGATTTCGTCAGAACTTTTAGTGAAAGTAGGATGGGGAGTGACGTTTGACTTGTATCTTTGTCTGCACGTTGTCAAGTGAGCTGAATGCCGCTGATGATGTTTTATGTATTCATTGCAGCATTACGGGCTTCAAACTCTTAATAATAACAATAATAATAATAAGAAGCTATAAACATTAGGTTGAAATGAAAAAACAGTGGTACTTATGTCCGATGAATGTAGTAGACCTGATATAGCAGAGGAGATATCTCTGGCTACTACATACTTATATACCAGAGTATGTTCAGTCAGGGCCGGCCCTAGGAATTTTGCCGCCCCGTGCAATACCATACCTTGCCGCCCCAGCCCAACCTCAAATTAACGTTTGAAATTTTTTAAATCATTATGTTAAACAAGCTTCAACATTAATTTCATGACCATTAGCCTAATTTTAAATAGTACCATTAATAATAATGTATTGATAAATTGATGAAAATACTGTATAGTCATAAAATAAACCATTGACTTTATAAGAGACAATTATTTGAAATAAATTTAGTTACATTACCTACATATAGGGGATGTTCTTCTCATGTGGAACGATGAACTGTTGAGTCACAAACACTTAACTATAGTATGTACATGTTATAGTTTTTAGCACTATTTTCACATTATTTGAATTTATATTATTTGAAGTATTTACTGCTTAAAAAGACACTTTTCTTGCTTTCATATTTGCAAAAGCAGAAATAAGGTCCGCGTAGTCTAATTTTTGACCGATTTCATGTTCAATTGAAATCATGGCAAGTCCTTCCAATCTAGTTTCGGCCATTGTTGAGCGTAAATAAGTTTTAATAAGCTTCAGTTTTGAAAAACTACGCTCACCACTTGCTACCGTTACAGGCAAAGTTAGTAATATTCTTAAGGCTATAGCGACATTATGAGCAATGTTATTTTCAATAATATAATGAAGAACATCAATTGGCGGTGTATTTTCTGGTACTAATTTGGATACTACTTTCAGTTCATCACATAGCTCAATGGCATCAATGTCTCTATTTTCTTGATGTGTTAAAACGCCTTCTAGGTTTTTACATTTGTTTAAGAGCTCATTTGTCGTCTCAGATTTCAATTTAGGGATGTTATATAAAAAGGAAAAATGTGAACGGTGATGTTCCAATTGCTCGAACCTTTCTTCAATAGAATTAGTTGCAACATCAATAATAAAAAAGAAAAATTCAATTTTGAATTTAGTTTTGGGATCCAAAATAGGTTCATCTCTCATAAAAATTTAAAATCTCTGAGTTTTAGGGCAAGGGTTTCAGCTTCATGTCTCGCCATTTGGTCTACTGACTCGTCATCAGCAATTTCTATCAATGCATCATAAAATTCCGCAATATAATATCTTAAAGGACGAATGGCCTCGATTCTAGATTCCCAGCGAGTTGTACTTAGTGGCTTGGGCGTTAGAATTGTAATATGTTTCTTAAGGATTCTCCAACGCAGTATTGACGCTGAGAAAAACATACAATTTCTGAACCGTTTCAAAAAATAAAACCCCTTATCTAGATGACATCGCGGCATCATTGACTACCAAGTTGAGAGAATGAGAATAGCAATGGATATAAAAAGCTCTCGGGTTCAAGTCCCTAATTCGTTGTTGAACTCCTGAATGTTTTCCTTTCATATTTGATCCATTGTCATACCCCTGGCCACGCATGTTTGCGATTGGAATATCCATGTCTGACAATTTTCTTAGAATGCCTTCGGTTAATGCTGAGCCTGTAGTGGCTTCTACAGCAATGAAACCAAAAAAAAAAAAAAAAATGCTCACGAATGTTGATATCATCTGGATTCGTATTAACAAATCTTACAATTAGTGTTAATTGTTCAATGTGACTTACATTGGGAGTACAGTCTGCAACTATGCTATAATATTTAGCTTTCTCCACCATATAAATTATTTCTGTTTTTATGGTTCCAGAGAGAAGAGCAATCAATTCATTTTGAATGTTTTTCCTAAGGTAATGTTGGGGCGATCCACGAGCTACTCTCATTAAATGTTCACACATAGCACTATCAAATCTGGCAATCTGTTCAACAAGCTTTAAAAAATTTCCATTGTTAGGGTCATATAATTTATCAGATGTTCCACGAAATGGAAAGCATTGTTGGCTCAAGAACTGGACAATAGCTATTAGGCGTTCTATTATGCTCATCCAGTGTCGAACTTCTGAATTTAATAACTTTTGTTGCATTGAATCAATTGTCTGTACTGATTTAAGCCTGGACGATAATTCAATCCACTTTGTATGGGACTCCAAGTGGTTTTTAGATTTTTCGTGTTCATTAAGATACACATACAAATGACCCCAATCATTATAGCCATCAGTAGTTAGTGACATTTTATTACAGGAAAACAACTTACAGCAGAAACAAAATACAGAATCCTTTTCATTTGAATACACTAACCATGATCGATTAATATGTTCTCCATTGCTTAGCTCCCTAGTGTAAAAATTTAGTGAAAATTTCCGACCATTAGAGCTGCGCGGAAAAACGAACTCATTTTTTGGTCTCTCTGGCAAGCCTTTTTTTTAATACGATTTCCAGTCTTTCTGTATCGCTTAAAGAAGGATTCCATCTTGCCGGATCAGTGTACCTCTCAAGTTCATCACTTAAATCTCTGGAATTGGAAACGGTCAAATCAGTCTCATTTTCGACATTGTTAGTAATATCTACGTTACTGGGGTCCGAGTTAGAAGTACTTGTCATGAGCTCAGAATCATTTGTTTCGGTAAATTTGCTTATTTTCTTCTGTCCTACATCAGCTGTTTCAGTTTTTAGAGATTTATGTAAAGCCCCGCTATGTTTTTTAATATAGCGTTCTTTTTCCAGTTTCCGTTTCCGATATTCGGCACCTGATAGTTTTTTCTTTTATCGGACATTATATCTACAAGTATTTGAATATTAAAACTGTTTTAATAAACCATACAATAAAATGTGTTATTTGGTAATGAATGGAGGCTGAAGCACTGTACCAATTTCCATAAAACGTTTAAAAAACTTATTTATCACTGTAACACACAGCACACTAACACTGAGCAAAATCAACTTCCTTGGACCTCCGAAAACGGCGAGTATCTGCCTGAATGGCGAGGGACACTTGTCTCTGTACAAGAAAATAGGATACTCACGTAAAAATCAATGTCAGGTTAGACATTAAAAATAACCTGAGATTTCGCCTCGAGTATTAGCGGGCGTACGGAAAAAAAAAAAACTTCCTTGAATGCACACTCGAAAACAACTGAAACATTCGAGCCGACAACATAGAACGGTCGATAAAAAAATAAATTCCTGATTCCCACTCCAAGTTCATTAATTCCCGTCTCTCGTTCAGCCATGCCGGAAGATTTATCGTGGGGGTCTTCAGTTGACCACTGAACACGGAAATATAATCCTCTGGGAACCACTGTGGTTTCGACCAAGCGAATAAATTGTACTGACGTCCCTAAAGAAATACCTTTTAGTGCCTTTGTAGGAGAAGATAGCATTAGGATCGTATGGCAGAACTATTAGTGAAGACTTGAAAAACAGCTAAAGAACAGACCGCAGGTGCAAATATTTCGTAGAGGACAAAATGTGAAGGAATAGAAAAGTAAGGAATTTTAATATAATCTAGACAAAACCTTCGAACACTCCGTGACACCATCCACAGAGGGTTTATTTCAGGAGCCGTTCAGGTTATTCAGTCAAAATCCCGTCGATAACACGCCTACAAATGCCAGCGCCCGGGCTTGAACCGTGAACACCTGATCACTAGCGCAGTGTGGTAACCATTACACCAGCGCGGCTCCCAGGCGGAATATTTTGGCGGAATTGTAAAAATAAGTAAAACGATTTTTTGCCGCCCCCCAAAGCTTGCCGCCCCGTGCAAATGCACGTGTTGCACCGTCGGTAGAGCCGGCCCTGTGTTCAGTCTTAATTGCCTGGATGTCTTCACATGTTGGATAGAAGGAAATGAAAAGGCAGATAAAGAAGCCAAGAAAGGTAGATCTGTTAAAAATCTAATAAATGTAGGGATGAGTAAATCAGAGATTAAGAGCTTAATTAAAGATTTAATAACAGATGAATGGAAAGCAGAGTGGGATAAAAATCTGAAGGGAAGACATGCATATAAGATGTTCAAGGCTCCAACAAGAAAATGTCAGATATCTAGGGAATTGAAAATTCCCAGTAATAAGAAACTTCTCAGACTACAGCTGGGAAAAGGCTATTTCATAATAGAAGAATCTTACTGTGCAGGATGTCTTCAAGACAATAATATAGAACATTTCTTGTTAAAATGTAAGAGGTATGAACAAATGAGAATACCAATATTAGATTATTTGCAAGCATCCAACTTACCTATAAATATAGAAGAGGTGTTAAGAATAGACAGACCTAGGGAACTGCATAATATAGTCAAACAATATTTAACACGAACAAATGTTAATATATAGTGGCTAGGAAATGGGAATGTGAAGGTCTGATGCTGTTCTTACAATGCATATGACTTTTAACAGATGAAAGTCAATTAAATATCTGTTAAAGTCAGTTATAAAACTGGAACCATCAGGCCTTTACACCCCTACACTATAATATTATTCTTGTTCAGAGTTTCTTCTTGATTTTGTTTGTTTGTTTGTTTTTTCTTTATTTTATTTTTTTCTTCTTTATTTAACGTAGAAGCACAATTGTGATTGTCCCTATTTACAATGATTTGACACATGTGATGCCACTTTCTCATATCGGCAGTTGTTCATATTTGGAATTGAAAACAATATATATCCTAATTATAACCCATCAGAGGTTGAACGAGATATTTTTCTTCATTAATTTAAAAAAAAAAAAAAGGTCAGGGTTTTGTGGCTAGGTTTAGGATTCCTAATCCTAGCACCAACCTTTATTACTGCGTGTCTGAATTCTTATTTTAAAAGGCCGTATTGATGTTGGCGACTTAATTGGCTGCTGTATGGATAATTATTTGCGCAAAATCGGACATTCATCCTACTACTGTTCATTTAAACCAAACATTAATAATAAAGCTTAAAAGAGGAAAAAAGATATACTGCACGTTATGCCAGAGAAAAAAATAGACATTAGATGAAAGTAAGGTGTTGTTTCTGGTGGCACTGTTTTATAAAGAAAAATATTTATTTAAAAGGATAGTTATAATACATGTATTTACAATTCATCAACTCTGAATTAATGCGCTTAGTTAAAATGTCTAACTTTTCTTTATTCTTAGACAACGATACTTACTTGATTATATAATAATTGTGCATAAAACGGCCTTCCAGTATTTCATATAAGTTATTGTCAGCCTTTTAACTACATTTCAATAACGTCATATAGCGCGCTAGCAGTTTACGTCATCTACCTTTACGCGAATTCGAAATAATGCGAGCTGGAAATATATATATATATATATATATATATATATATATATATATATATATATATATATATATATATATATATATATATATATAGTTGATATTACCACCGTGTATAGCGAACGTTGGTAAATGTAATGATACGTGGCTGGCTGTCAAACATTCGCATATAATAAAGCATAATCACGAACCTGAACACACTGGATATAACTCGACACGTTTAATCAATCATGTTATTAGAAGCAGGGGGGGGGGGGGGGGGGGGGAAAAAGATACTATATTTAGATATAGGAAATCAGACTTTATTATCTTGAATTTACTACACTATATATCCTAATTATAACCCATCAAGGGTTGAAAACGATACTTTGTCTATCCAAAAAAAAATAAAAATCTTGCCCTTTGTATTCTTATTTTGATCATAAACATATATCGTTATCTATGAATTATTTGTGCGTGGGGTTAGCATTCACACAGTGTACAACGAATAGCTATAGAAATCACGTCTGCAAATGAACACACGTGCTTGGTGCAGACTTCCTGCATTGCTGGTCTAATTCTCCATAAGGAGCGAAATAGGACATCAATGACAAACTCTCTCTGGACACAGAAATTGACAGCCGCATTGGCAAAGCTGCAGCTACCTTTGCCCGCTTAACAACGAGTGTTTGGGGAAACTCCAAACTCACAACGAAGACCAAAGCTGCGGAATATAACTCCTGCGTCACCAGCACACTTCTATATGGCAGCGAGACATGGACAATCTATGATAAGCAAGAAAGAAGGCTCAATACCTTCCTTCTGCGGTGTATACGCCACATTCTCGGTATTTCGTGGAAGGGCAAAGTGACAAATGTCGAGGTGTTGTCACGTGCTGGCCTTCATAGCATGTATACACTGCTTATTCCCATAGTCAGTAATGACTGAAGGGGCTATTATTATTATTACGGTATTAGGAAAGGAACCTATGTTCGTAATTTAAAAGATACAATTTCATTAATTTCTAACTGTAGGCCTAATGGTTGTTTTCTTGAATTAATACACCATATGTCCTAATTATAACCCATCAAGGGTTGAACGGGATACTTTATTTAAAAAAAAAAAAAAACTGCAATGGTACAACAAATTGTAGTAACTTCACAGTATGAAAGAACGCATTAAATAATTATGAAATTTCGAATAATACTTTTCAACAAATTGTCTCCCCTCCCCTCCGTGTTATTTCTGGGGCTCTTTGAGAAGGAATCAAACCACTGCTCCCTCAAGAATGTGGTGAAAAGCTACTAATGTAAAGTTATGCATGGGGCTAGCAACCTAATCAATTATAATAAACTGCTGCATAAACCACCACTGCAAAAGCACAGACAGTACGTTGTTGCATGCCTCTTAACGAATTTAAAAGGAAAATGAATAAATGATGATGAATGCACAAACTGTCCCGTAAAACATCCGGCTGCTATCTTAATAGCCACGGTTATTCAAACTTTTCTGTACATGAAGATTTTCTTCCGCCTTGGGAAACTTGTGGTAGTTTATGTTTTCATACAGAAAAACACGAATATTTCATGATTTGAAGCTCGTGAATGTAGATTTGTTAACATTAAAAAAAACCAAAACAAACAATATTAATGTCTTGTAGATTTGGAAATTAATCAGACCAATATTAACAAGCGGCTTATACAACTAGTGGTAAGGAGGACTAACAGTTTGCAACCGTTAGGCCTACCGTTGTCGTTGATCATCAAAAACTGAAGTAGGGCCACTGTTGCACATGAGCGTCTGATTGGTTAAGCGGTTAGAGCGCTTTCCTCTCGCGGTACAGTTACCAGGTTCCGGAATCGAAACCTGATAGTGCCACGCTGCAGTCTAAATAGCTGTAAATGGGTAGACCTACTTGACTGCTCTTGGGTTAGGGAGGGCAAAGGCATGGTTGAAATGAAGAACAGTGGGCCGTCTGTTCGATATGGCCATAAACAAGAATTTAAAAAGGCAGTAAAAAGCGGTAAGGGTTAGGATTAGGCTTAGATATCCTAAACCCTAACCTTGATCCTGACCCTAATGACTTTGGCGACTTACAATGATGACCTCGAAGAACATGGCCCACTGTTCTTCATTTTACCCCAAAAGCAGTGAGGAAGGCTAATGGTCACCCCACATCATAAAAAAAAAAAACTGACCTAGTGTGGAGAATTCTCTAACACTTCACACCCCTACAGCAGTATCTGACTACCCTTACCTTTACTGTTACAAAATAAGAGTAGTTTAGGATCATTGGGTTGAAATGAGCAGTGAGCCGTCTTATCGATACAGCCTTAAAAAAGAATTCAGAGATGCAGGAATTCTAAACACAACCCTAAACCCTAACCTGAATCCTAACCCTAATGACATTTGCGACTTACTAGGATGACATCGAAGAACACGGCCACTATTGTTCATTTCAACTGGGTCATTGTGTCTGCTGCTACAATGTAACTTTTCTCATGCTCTAGACAGATATATTGACATGCTTTTATGATAAATGGCATCCTGACACACAGCCAGTCTTTAATGAACTCTTTGATTACTGACTTGGCTGCCTAAAGTTTTTAATTGAACTTCAATAGTGATTTGATTTACATTTCTCATGTCTTTGTTGATTGTTTTGATCACCAATCACTAGTTGCTAGTAGGATAATACAGTCAACTATTAGTTCACAATGTAATCATTGTAACAGCTGCAGTTAACTGCATAGTCTACAAAACAGATTAGTAGAAGACAGTTCAGAAAATTACATCTGACTGGATTTGAAACCAAAGCAGTAATTAGCCCAGACTGAAGCCACACAATGCTAGGGCTGTGTTGGACACCATCTGCTATACAAGGCATGCAGAAAATGGTAAGTTTAAAAAAGAAAAAATAATTTATGAAGAAAAATATCCCGTTCAGCCTCTGAATGGTTATAATTAGGATATACGATCGTATAATGTCTCTGATTTCAGATAGTATTTTCAATTACCGATATCTGATTATGGTATCATTTGGCCTTGTCAGCAGAGTAAATTAGAAGTGTCAAACTGTGTGAAAGTGCATGTTTATTCCTTTGTCCTATAATGGTAGTCTCTACATACTTATCATGGTGTAAAGAATGGGGAGGAAAGCGGGAAAGCCTGGGATGTTTGAGGCTCACTAATTTGTTGTTGTTAGAACATGACTCAGTTTTCCTTCATTATTTATTATCATTAAATGTATTATGAGTACTTTAGACCTTCAATTTCCCACCATAATTAAAAGGACAATTATTATATTTTGTCTTGGAGGATATGTACTACTGTTTGTTTGTCCTCCCCACATGGGCACAGACTTGTCTGTCCCATTTTCAGTTTGTTGAACAAATAGTATCTGAGTCTACAATGGCCGGTTGTTAGTTCGAAAATGATCACTTGATCTCTTCTTGGTAATCTCAGGTATGTCGCACAGGGTGACTAATAGGAGATTGTGCATGGGATTGGCAGCCTTATCATGTGAAACACATTGCCACAAAAACCACTGCTACAGGACCATGTGAATGCTTGGTGCAGGCTTCCTGCAAGGGAATCAGCTATAGTGATGGCTCCTAGCTCTGTAAAGAGTGCAAAGGAAATAATAATAATTGTAGTAGTAGAAGTAGCCACCTTTAGTCATAACTGACTATGAGAATGCACCCCTAAGATGATAGCCCTTAGCTGTTTTTTGTCTCATGTTCCTTTTGGCATGTTCTTTTCTCTCTGCTTGTTGTGACAGCTTCTTTTTGCCCAGTCATGGGAGAAGCTGTAAGAAGCATCACCGCTTGTTGTTGTCAGCAGCTTCATCCTCCCAGGCTGCTGGATTTGTGTCCAGTGCCTTCATATCTCACTTGCACACGTCTTTGTGTAATAATAATATCTTCTTGGTAACGAGTAGTATAGTTCTGCTGTTTTCTGTCTCTGGGTGTTCCTTATGCCATTGTTCTTTAAAGGATTGAGTTGTAGAATGTATGTTTCTGCCCCGTATGCCTGGTGTGTACAACATACGCTGTTGTTGGCGGTTACAGGTTCAGGGAGGTAATAGTTTAATTTGAGTAAACTACTTTTATTCATAAGCTGTTGTTGGCGGTTACAGGTTCAGGGAGGTAATAGTTTAATTTGAGTAAACTACTTTCATTCATAAGCTGTTGTTGGCGGTTACAGGTTCAGGGAGGTAATAGTTTAATTTGAGTAAACCACTTTCATTCATTCATATCAGTTTTACATGGAGCCACCACTGTAGTTGGTCCCCTTTCAAGAAGCATGCATCAAACATTCTAATTCTATTGCAGAGGTACTTTCAGTTGTAGTATGTTTAACATAATGAGATTGCCAGTCCCATTCATAACCTCAAATCATTCACCTTGTATGACACGCCTGAGTGAGCAGTGGTACTATTCTTTCTTTGTTTTATCAGAGACCCTGGAATTACCTGGGGCTAGAACGGGTAAATCTAGTTATTTTTAAGGTGTAGTTACTTTTTTTTCTTTTCTGGCAGGCTACCACCATGCCATCCAACCCAGAACAATTACTTGGTGCTATTCTAGTACGAAAAGATATCTTCCATCGTTTTGAGACAACAATGCATGACACATGCTTGGATGCAAACAACTTGCTTGAATACCTTTTTTCTCTTTACAACAGGTAACTGTAGTTGCATATTTTTAAGGCAGTGAATTTATTTTTGTTTTCTGTTTACCTGTCACTGGTTAAAATTTAAAAAAAAAAAAACTAGCTCTTTCTGGATGTTTTAGTTTCCCATGTTTTTGTGTTCCATATTTTGTTTCAGTCACACCTTCTTACTACTTTATCATGTTGCTATACTGAAAGAGAGTCAGACTTGTACCTCCAGAGCCAGTTGGAGAAAAATACAAACCAAAAAGCCAAGAATATCTGTGATGTTGTATGACTGTAGTCTGTACTGTTCAGCTGGGACTGTGAACTGGAAGAAAGTAGGAAGTAGAGAAGCTAAAGTAACTATCAGCAAAACTCTCCAACTAACAGAGGTAATTGGGGTACTGCCAGAGCAGTAGATGGGGGTTTTAACCACATGACGTATGGTGGTTGTCTAAAGTAGGGGTTATGAACCTTTTTTTTTCCTTCTGAGCCTCATTTACCTCTGTAGCCTCCCCCCCCCGCGCCCCCCCCCGCCCCCCCCCCACCCCGCCCCCGCCCCCCCCCCCCCCCCCCCTCACAGTCGCTGTTAGCAGGAAAAAAGGTACTTGACCATCTTACTGTGGCCCCCTAGAAATATGGCATGGCCCACGATGAGAACCACTGGTCTAAATGATTAAACACAATCAAGTCCAAATGGGACAGAGAACACCCAGGTCACATAAAAGATGATGCCTATCACTAGCTATCTAGGCTAGACCAGGTCATCATTTTCCGCTTACGTACTGGTCACAATAGGTTGAGATACCACCTATATCACAAGTAAAAGATAGGTCCAACAGATCTCTGCCCCTGTCGCACTAGCCCCATGACAATCGAACATCTGCTCCAGTCCAACTTACAGCAGTGAACGGAGTGGCATATGGCAACAACCCACTTCTCTCAATGAAATACTGTTTGGAGATGTCAAGAATCTTGAGTTGACTACTGCCTTTATTAGAGTCATTAATGTAGAAGTCTGGAGGTGAATGAAGAAGAAGAAGAAACAGTGGATGTAAGGTTATGTTGATACAGGAAGTAAGAAAAATTGGAATTGGTATGAAGATCCAGAAAGCAGTACATAGCCAGAAAGGCAAGTGGACAGAATGGAAAGCAGCTCTGCAGAAGTCCCTGAAAAGGAATCGCATACACCATATGGCACTCCTAAGACAGCGTTATTGTCAGGTCAGTGTTGAAACGGAATGACATACACCATATGGCACTCCTAAGACAGCATTATTGTCAGGTCAGTGTATGATCTTCTGCCATCAGCACAGACTTTTGTAAGACACAGAAAAATCCAAGGATACTCAGTGTCCCCTTTGCACGGAGAAGCAAGCATTAGAACATGCGCTGTCAGCATGAAAATTGTTGGTAAGGGTTGCTGGGACAAGAACATTTTATGTAACACTGTGGCTGAATACTCTATGAGCTCACAGCTAAAATGATTATGCCAAGGCTTAAGGCAGTCAGCAAAACCAGCCCCAGTATTCAAGAAATTGTTCAGATATTGTCGCAACATTCTGAAGCCTAAATGTTAACAACTGATGTTTCTGTATGAAATCACATACAGACATATATGGCTGCTTGTGATTTTATTTTGTTGCCTTCATTCCATAATTTTATGTAATGTTTATACTGCATATCTTATGTGGAAGGATAGTTTAGGTCTGTGAAAGGTACTGTAAAAGGGAAATGAAAGAAGCTATACAGGCACACCACCGATTTTCTGGCATCCTTGGTTCCTAAGTCTTGCTGAATTATCCATTTTTCTGGGCAAACAGAGGTCATGTCATGATAATAATTACTTTTCTTCATGCACTCTCAGAGGTCTACTTGAATATTTTCAAAGAAAGCAATGGTCAGCTTCAAGCTATTTGTATCTCCATAGAGTTTTTCCTAAAATGGTACTGGTGACGGCCATATGTGCTTTCTATGTTCCTCATATGTTGGGCATCTTTGAAGCAGATGTTCGGCAGTCACTTTATCGGTGCCACATTTACACTCACTGGTAGTTGTAATTTACTGTTTACAGGCCTCGGGTTTCCCTTCTTTATGTGTGGAACAAATTAAAATGATGAGGAAGACAATGGAAAGTTGATCACACATGACAGGAAGATTTGGCATGTGTTTATTGAAGACCTATGCTCCTTGGGGAGCTAAAAGGTATTGACTGATTGACTATCAATCAAAATCCTTTAGCTCCCCAAGGAGCATAGGTCCAACAAACACATGCCAAAATCTTCCTGTCATGTGTGATCAACTTTCCATAGTCTGCCTCTTTTTCTTTTACCCTGGAAATTCTAGAACAAGGACTGCCTTGTAATGCTATTGACAGATTTCTTCAACGTGTGTCCTATACCATTGCCAACATGTTCCTGTTATCTCCTGTTCCTCAGGCACTTGTCTGGTTCTTGTCATGAGTTCATTAGTGATCTTGTCATATAACATCAATCCTTCTATCCCACACAAGCACCCATTTATGAAAGTCTGTAGAATTTTGGTTGATATTTTTGTTATTCTCTAACAATAGTTCAAATAGCGATTTATTGAGAGCAGGTCATCAGCTAAAACTGGTTTATCAAAAGCTTTGCTGGTACAAATGACAAATTGCAGAAGACCTGCCAGGTAATTGAAGTATCCAGCAATCATTCAGATCAGGCCAGCTGCCATCTCCACATCAGAGGTCAGCTGCAGTGGATCTCCAACATCTTCTGTCTCTTGTCTTATTGGTACACTCTGATAGACTCCTTCCATCTCTTGATGTAATCTTCCTGCTTATGGTGCCATCTTCCTCAAGCGCATTTGCCTTTATCCCTTCCTTCCATTATGGTTTTCAGCAAAGTGTTATGTCTTTTTTTTTGTAAAGACCAAAATATTGTATCTGATTTAATTCATTATTTCTTTTCATTCCAATCTCCTCTAGGGCCATTTTATTTGTTTTCTTCTCTTGTCGTGAAATGACCCACTTTCTCCAGAAATCATTATCATTAGAAAGTCTCAGAGGGGAAAATACAAAGTTCTGCAGTCTTTATCATCACAATAGGCATAATGACCGAGCAAAGTGGAAGCAGTTTGTTGCTGCCCTACAAGACGTCACCAGGCGTGTATGGCCACTGAACAAACTGTCATTACAAGAGACAGCTAAAATGGCTGCCAGCTGGGAAATAATGTGTTGAACAAACCGGATCTCAATGAGTTGTAATGTTAATGTATCATATCATAATGTGTAATAAGATGGCAGTAAATTGTCTTTATTGTGATGTTTGGTTCATATAAATTAGCTGGATGGGAGTGAAGAAACAACAATTTAATAAATAGAAAGTGACTTTCCAATCATGCTGTAGGTTAAATAACGGAACATGTTCTCACCTCTGCTCTCCAACGTGTGCTCCCCATCTCTCGTCAGGAGGCCCTCATACCTCACTATAAATCCACTTCAGATAGAGTCAAATTAATCTTGACCCATCACCCTCACAGTACTGCTGTCAAACAGATCCTTTTCCGCCACCTCCCTATCCTCCAAGCAGAGCCTGCGACCCAAGAAGTATTCGGTGAAGCACCTTTGGTGGCATATAGACGCGACAAGAACTTGAAGGATCTTCTTGTTCACAGCCGTCTCCCAAAGGAGAATGCCACTCACTTTGGCACACTACCCTGTGGTCGGACACGATGCAACACGTGCAAGTATGTCATCTCAACCCAGAAGGTGTCCTTTCCTAAGGCTACGTACACCATCACTAGTAGCTTCACGTGTGAATCGCGTAATGTCATTTATACGATCATATGTAAACGTTGCTGCAAAACCTATATTGGCCAAACAGGCAAACGACTTGGGGACAGATTCAGCCAGCACTTAAATGACATCTCTCAGCAAAAGTCCACACCCTCCTCTGACACTGCCAGCCGAGAACAGCTTGAGAACCGTCTTATCCACCGCATGGGGTGTCTAAAACCAGCCGGTCTCAACACTTTCCACACCTTTGTCTGAGGTCACCCTTTCCTCTCTTGCTCTATTTTGACTCTTTCCACTCTTATCCTATTCTTCTATTTTTATGCCATCCTCCATAATATGTATGGATATACACGGTTTCTAATTTGTCTTGATTTTTTATTTCATATTCTGTCCTCTTCTATTTCCAGTCCCCACTTTTATTACGTTTGGGTAGTTTTTTGTTCAGTTTAGTTTTTTAGTTTCTTAGTATGTATTGTGTACATCCGGGGGCAGAAGTCACTTCCTTTTCAGCCATGCTTCGCCTTCAGGGAAGTACCTAGGTTTTATTTTTATATTTCTTTAAGTTCTTATGTCTCCTATCTAGCCTTCACTTTCTTTCTTTTCCTGATGAAGGCCTTGTGGCCGTAACGTAGACTACTTTCTTTGTCTTTTGTCCTCGTAAGACGAATCACCTTTTTTCAATTTTTTTTCAAACCCATCCATTGTAGGTTAAATAGTAGTTCCCAAGTGCCTCAGATGAGACAAAGAAAGAAGAGGACTACTTTCAGGCATGTCATACAAGGCAACTAATATGAGGTTGTTCATGAGGCTGGCAACCTCATCATGTCAAACAAATTACTACAGAAACAACCAATACAAGAGCATGTCAATGTTTGGCACAGACTTCCTACAAGGGAACCAGCTGCAATGGTGGCTCCATGCTCCATAAGGAGTGAAAGTGATGACACAGTGACCTGGTCATGGGGTTGAGACAAAAGGGGTTCTTTAAAAAAGTCATAGCAATAGCAGTAGACCTAAAAGGGCTGGTGGAGACTTCTTTATTTGACCTATTACAGAAGTTAGATCTGAGATGACAGTCAAAAACAGTAGTACTCAATGGCTTTAATAATACTGCTGAAATGACTTTGTGCTGGTTGTGGAACAACCATGATGGGCAAATGACAGTAGAACAGGAAGGTTATTTACAATAAAATTGCTAATATCACTATCATCTCAAGTTGTTATACTTAATACTACCAGGTTGACATGGTCTATTTAGAATAATTGTTACCTCATGTTGCAGTATTGTCTAGTTTCTGTGGGATATAGTAGTACTGTGTAAAGGAATATGATATTTTGATGTGCTGAGATCTGTTGGCAATAATATCCACGGGAGATATTCCAACAGTCTCAGTGTCGCATGGTGAGTATTGGGGCAACTACGACAGTAGTTTTCGCCAGGAATAGCATATGATATATTAGGTAGAAGGTCTTCTGAAATTGGCTCGTTAAGAAAGGATAGAGACCTATCCGAGATAAGGACCAGAAGTAGAGAATGCGAATGCTTTCCACTGGACAGTGTTTTCTAGTGAATTATGGAAAGAGTTCTGTTTCCCCACGACCTTAGCTTCTGCCCTTAGATCCCGTAACAGAAAAAGCCCCCAACCTCATCTGAGTTTAGAAATTCCCCTATATGTAAATATTTAACACCTACAGCACGAGTGATACATTAACAAACTGGGTAATAATCAAACGATTATTGGGTTTATTAAGTAAATATCTACACATATAGGGTTAGTGGTTAGAACGTGATAATGGTAAAAGACGATTCACACAAAACACACTGATGAGATAATTGTAGTTAATTAAAAGTAGTAGTTAATTAAGAATGAGCTTGTGTAAAACGAAATAATGATGATGTGATATGTTACGTGTTACCAAAATGGTGAGTAATCTACACAGTCCATGTGTCTCTACATGCTTCACCTGGATAGGATGATTCACGTGTATGCATCGAATGTCCCAAGTTATGTCGAGTGGGGTATCTCTAAGTCAAGGACGTTCTGATGAAAACTTGTTGTACTGAGAACATTGACGATATACAATCCTTCACTGTTTGAGTATATCTCTGTAGCGTTGATCAACAATTAACAGTCGTTGTATGAAAAATGTCGGTTGTCTAATCTCCGAAGGGTACTGGCCAGACTGGATATCTTCACGAAAAATTCTTGCTATGTAGACTCATTAACTTGAGTATGTACTCGTGATTCATGAAATATACTTGGAGTAAGCTGCACTGGATTTGACTATGGAGTCTGCTTCCTAGAATGCGCTTAAGAGTGTGTTGCACTTTGTACAAATATGAGATTCAACTTTAGAGCTCTTTAGCTTGACTTCAGATGGTAAGCTTCCAATGGATCTGAACTTGATATTTGGATAAGTAATCAACTGTGAGCTTTAGATTGACTCATGTAGTAAGCTTTCGAGTGATTTGAACTTGATTTAAATATATATTGAACGTGTGTGCACGTGACGAAAAATGCTGCGTCCACCGTCTTAATTTAGGCGAGAAATATTCCTTTTTAATTGAGGAATGAAGGATGTCCTATGACGAATTCTGCTAGCCAAATGTCCATTTTGATAACTTTTTTTCTGCTTAGACGTCAGACATGTCGCGTGTAGACTCAGACTTCTGATGGACTGAAGACACACAAAAGTCTTCGTAAGTTTTCACACTTAATATCACTGGTTGACTTTCATTTATTCTACTTCTCACTATTGATTTCTATGAGTTCGATTCTAATGATGTTAAATATATTGTGCATGAGAGTGTGTGCGCACCACCCATGTGTTACTGGGGCCCAAAAGGGGAGCAAAGAATAGTAACACTGTTCCCTGCCATGCATGTCGTAGAAAGTGACTAAGGAGGGTTGGGCATGGGGCTGGTTACCTCATCCTGTAAAAAATTTAAACCACAAAAAAACTTCAACAAACATGGACAAGTCAGTTAAGGAAAATAAAACAGAGCCATCCAAGACAGGGGAAGGTCCTCTCGTAGGGAGGCATATAATGCAACACAGCATTACAAGGCAGTCCTTGTTCTGGAACCCCCAGGGCAAGAGAGGCAGAGGTAGACCAAGAAGCACATGGAGAAGAGAGCTGGAAACAGAGGTGAAAATGATGAGGAGAACATGGAAAGAACTTGAGATGATGGCATGTGACAGGAGGACTTGGCATGTGTTTGTTGAAGGCCTATGCTCCTTTGGGAGTGGAGGGTTATGATGATGATGATTTTTGAAAAGAATTAATTGAAAATTATCTTTCGCACATTTAGCTTTGAGGTAAAATAAATAAAGAATAAGAAAAAAGTATTAATAATCTGTATAAGATCTACTAACCTTCTTTTCCCTTAGCAAAATCCTTTAAGAACACAATACACCACAGATATGAATTATTTTATCCACACTGAATTAATTGCAGGCTATGCTTTAGGGATTTCTCTCTACACCACAATGTTGAAAAAACTGGACCCCTCTCTCTAACGAACTGCGCAGTACATATATTCCTAAGACGCCCACCCATATGTTACCAAATCTTGCCTGTGACATGAAACTCCGCCTCTCCCCAATAGCTAAGAGGCCATCTGGTTGCTCCCTGGTCAGCGTGTGTCATGGGCAGAAGTGGGTTGGGCAATCTGCCACCAACTTTTATTTGCGTTGCCTATCAGTCTTTGTCAGACTGCATGTCACGTGACCGATAATGTATTTTACCATCTTGTCCATAATTGATTACTCCTTTAAATGTTCTGTTTTCCTGGACATTTTGTAATTTCTTTTTCTTTCATTTTCTACCTTCGTGGCCAAACTTTTTCACCTTCTCAAACCCCACCCGAGGTTTGGTTACGTTCCGGCCTGTAGCGGTCAGTGAACGATAATATTATCTAAGCCGCACCTGGTCTGACCAGGGGAATATCTCTTACGTTTAAAGCCTTTGATCACTACCTAAATAGACTAGACCCTAGTGGAAAGAAAGACTAAGAAGATAGATTTCAGAAGAAAATAACAGTGACTGTGGGAGATGAGGCTATTGGCGTCAAGGGTCGAGAACCGAAATTGACTCTCCCTTGCCACTAAGTGACGTAATGTTTTGCGATAACCTCACTACCTCTAGCTACCAAGACTGGGATAAGGTTTAATACTTAACACCACAGACACCACTTACAGACAACATATAGGTTGAAGTAAGTGACTGATCCAGCCGGAAATTTACAATGGATTTTATTTACACCACACAAAAAAAATTCATATAACATACTACAAAAATAGAATAAACATGCGTGTTCCTACACCTGGAAAGAACATAACAATTAATTTCAAGTGATTAGGTAAGGTAACCCCACAGTCGCCCTCCCCTCAACCTGTAAGGAAGAAAGGTAAGTAATACAACAACATGTGAAGGAGGATCTCGAACACCAGATCCGTCTTTCTCCTAATCAACCTGATATCATGTAAACACGCCCTAACTCCTACTGTCCGTCTGTCTGCAGACGTGTTTCTACACAAATGACGTGCCTACACCGCTGCTCCACTATAGGCTAAATATTCTCTGACTATCACCAAGTCCACGACCAGAACCCTTCTATCACCTCCGACACAACTTACAGATGACTTGCTGAGTTCTAGTGTTATGTTCAGTGTCTGTCTGACACTCCTAGTTCCTACAGAAAAAAAGCGACTCCTCCACTACTCTCCTTCTCTCCCTCTATTGCAGCTCAGAGGTATTTTTACCCTCTTTCCTCTGACTGCCGTTGTAGCTGCTAACTTGAATTGGCATTCTGGTTTCTCGACTTGGACTCTTCTGCACTACCAAATGACGATTCTGGAAAAATCACAGGCCCCGTTACCCATCTCTTGGGTCTGGGCCGTCGGTGTTATTATGACCGACCAATCACGACACCTCTAGGTCCTGCGCCTAGGTTCAGTGTGTGCTTTATCTGAGCATGAATAGCTCCGAATTTTATTAAGAACCTCTTGTTCTTGCTGAAGAAGTCTGTGCTTCCAGCTCCTTGCTCTCTTGGGTACAAAACGTTTGCACCAGTGAACCCCTTGTCACTACTCCACTTTCTTTCCTGGCTCTGCCGACTCTTCTTCTTCTGAGAAGACCGGCGAACTTCTAGCCGCTCAAGGACTACTGTAGCCCTAGCTGCCACGCCTGGAAAATATCTGCTGTGGACAAAACAATAACAAATATATATCGCACAACAAATTTCCCATATCCTTAACACTTAACTCCCTTAACTCTCACTCTTCAACACTTAAATCCCAACTCTTCAACCACTTAAGTCTCAAATCTCTAACACTTAAGTTTTTCAAATCTCGAACACTTAAGTTTTCAAATCTTCCATACAGCTCCCATGCTCTAGTATCGCTTCAGCGATTAGTAAACATGCCTACCCCCACTTTCCCTCAAATACTGTCTTATCGACACTCTAATCTCCAGACTCAGCTGGCTTAATCTCTTACATGCTGGCGGCTTAGGTTAGCCCGTCACAACATTCTAACCACTGAATGAACCTGTTGCCAGTAAATTCCTGGCCCTACTATTTTACAATGATCGATGTGTTTACCTGGCTACCAAAATACAATAGACTTCACCAGAGACAATAATCTCCCGTCTCCATGAATTCATCAGTATAAACATATGTCTATTAAATAAGGGACTAATTAAAAATCCCAACTAGACCCGTAACTGCTGACTTCAAAATGTAGGTTTTACCCACACAGAGAAAAATACACAATTTCCCATGCTCTAACATTTAAAGCCACTCGTTCTATTACCACAGCGTTACACAAATTAGTCCGCTGGTAATTTACACACACTTGAACAATTAAATACACACCAAAACCCTAGCGTATTATTCGCTAATATTATAACTCAAATATTGAGAAATCTACACCCACGAGTCTGGAATATTATTTACACCCGATTCTGATAACAATGGACATTAAAATCTCTAAAGGAACTGAAATCCTATTCTACAATGCATGCCTCGTTATCTCCCTTCTTCCGTTATCAGATTCACCCCACTAAAAAAATAGACACAGCACGTGCTCCTGTACCCCTCTCTCCAAATCCTCGAAAATCACAATGAAATTACGTGCATCGTGTCTCAAAATTATAGTATTTAACATCTACCATCTTTAAGCTTTCATTATCTCATAAAAAGAATGAATGCACTCTGATAATAATTTAGATAAGAGGGAACTCATGGCATGTCCGTTACGAACTAAAATTAATTTAATTCCGCGAGCGTGTTTTACGCTGCACCATTTAAAATCACAAATCCAGGAAAAATTAGATCCCCTGTCTTCTGACAAATAACAGTAATATTCCAATTCCTACAAACAGCTACTCTGCGGAAACTATCAAAATTCCCTACTACCTTTTCACAAAATACCTAATTGCGCTGTCAGTTATAGTCAATTAAAAATTATAGCATTGATGGCTCTACTTCTATGAATTAACTTTACCTCCTAGAAACAAATCTGCAAAAATCTTATAAACTATTAAAGCTTAATTAACTTCATATTTACCAGCACGAATTTCTCTCGAAAGAGCAGTCGGCAGTTCTTTCCCAAGGCGTAGAAGTTAAACAAAATCTCCCACTTCTGCCAGGGAATCCCGCTTATTTATTACCCCAGACCACGCTACGCGTGAGTCATAGCTAGGCTTTGTTCTTAAGCGGGTCGATCTATGAACCAACCAACGTGCCAGGAATCGCCCACGGTCATTTCTAAATTTAGAACTTATGGTCAAGCGGAAAATTTCCGTTGCTGACCTGTTTCCACGCGCTTAAAACTCCCCCTCTACCCCCATCTGATTTCACCCTTACTAAAAATTATAGCGCGCTCACTGAGAAGAACCGAAAATGCTCTGCCATTATGTTACACTGGAAAATCTTCCATGAACGAATTATCTCAATGAAAAAACAGCGCGCTGGTGCCAGTCTAAAAGTTAAAACTACCATCTTTTCTAGAAACCGTAATTCTTAATCTACACAGAAAATCCAAACTCGATTATTAGACAAAGAGAAATAAAAAAAAACGAATAAGATAAAAATCCCACCGTAATCCTTCCCTGAAAAAACGTAAATAAATGCAAAATTTAAAGACTAGGGGCCTGTTGTAAATTCAATCACATTAACTTCTCACATTACCCCCCTCTTCAAGTTCGTGGTACACGATCTAATTTAATGTGATCTTGTATTTCCAGACTGGCCCGTATACAAGTCTACAGATCTGACTGTCAGTCCTGAAGTCTCATGGTCACGACTGGTTATTTCCGCCTGGCGACTACAACTCCCATGGTTGTCCTGCGACTTTCTTCTTCTACGTTTCCTCCTTCTTCTTCTTCTACCAACTCCCATGCTCCGGTGGAAGAGTTGATCTTTCTTCGGACCTGTGCCATCCAATGGTGGGTCTGAACCTTCCTTGGCTATGTCCGTAAAAAAACTGTCTTGGTCGGCTGCCCTGACCAACTGGCTTTGTGGCTGCCTGACGATGGCGACTACCTTGCTGCATCTCGGCGGGTTTGAGACCGCAGGTATATGGCGATGAAGGTGCGAACTATCTGGTGCTTCCAGCATAAATTCTCCGATCGCTTCACTCCCCTCTGGTTTGCCTAGAGGTTGCGTAGAGATTGCTCCTTTCTCTACTCTCCCACCAGGGGTTCTCACTGGGTTGCGCCTGACCTCAGCGACATCCGTTTCCCCTACTAAGCAGAACGCATTTGGTGGTACGTTTTTGCTTCTTGCCTCTTTGCAAGAGCCGCTTTCTGTTAGCGAGCTAGCAGCGGGATGGGGCCCATCTCCGTTTATAGGCAAACGGTTTCTCAGATCACTGTCCTCCTCCGTCTGAGTAAAGTGCTGGTCGGATGGGGCTCCAGGGCTGGTTGGAAACATATGTTCGCTCGATTCACTGTCTTCTGCCCTATGAAGATTGCGCTGGTCGTGTACATACGTTCTACCACTCTTGTCAGTATGTTCCTCGCTCTCAGGAGGTAATACCATCGGGGGCCTAATTCCCGACGACAACGAAGGTATTTCCAAAATCAAAGGCGTCGCCGCTGTTTGTCCCTTCGGCTTAACAGGGCTGTCAGAGGGATACGCCTCTGCAAAAACCATTCCACTAACCTTGGAGGTATTTAACCTCTCCATCTCAAGGCGTGGCTGGTTGAGCTCTCGTGGGGCTCCGTGAATCCGGGACATTCCCTTTTCACTTCTCTGGCCTGTAGTAGGCCCCCTTGCACCAGCAAGGATCGGGGCTGGGGGGTTTCCCAAAACTATATATGGGGCCCCCCAAGATGAAGTCATAAGCTGGCCGTTCCATTACAGCAGCTTTGATTGTGCCACGCACAAACCTGCTCTCCACCTTAATATTGGCTATCTGCAAGCGCTGTGAGGTCCCTCCCCTCAAAACTCCACCAATATCAACCTTTTCCTTAGTCATTTGGCCTGGTTGTACCAAATGTCGGGCGACTATACTCGGGTAAGTAAGCCCGCTGTCAAATAAACAAGTGGTAGCAGTCCCATTCACTACTGCTGGTCCGCTGTTAGAGAAACACTTCTCTGATTTGAAAGGTTCCCAATTGTTCCCTTTTTTCACTCTCACCGCCCTTAAACACGCTGTATGGTGAGTGGGTGGTTTGTTTACACACCGAGAAGTCCAGTGAGAGGTGGTACGGCAATTGCGACAGTACCTGTCATTTTCTCCCCTGTTTCTAGCAGGTTCATGAGACGTTGTCGCCTGTGCTCTGTTATGCGGTTGGGGCCGCAGGTTATGAATGGGATGGGGCTCCTTGCGAGACGGCCCCTGCTGCTGATGAGCAGAAGACGAAAACGACTGCGATGCCGATGCTCCTTGGTCCAGTGCTGGCAGGTCTGGGTGTTTTCGTTTCTGGCCCAGTACTTCGGCCTGTGCCGTCTTGGAACCTTTCAGCAAAAAGAATGATCTGGTCCAGCTGCTGGGCGCCCTGCTCCGCCAGATACCTCCTCAAGTCAGGAGACATGTTTGCTTTCACTTGTTCGCACATGACAAGCTCTTCGAGTCCTTCAAAAGTTTTTGCTAGACCCGACAATTCTCTCCAACGAGTGAGATAATTCCTCAGCCTTTCTGCAAAATGGGGAAAACTCTCTCCTTTCTCCGGCCTGCTCTCCCTGAACATAGCTTGGCACTTACGGGGAGTCCACTGAAAGCGTTGTAACAGTGCGTTACGAAGGGCCTCAAAGTTATTTTGTTCATCACTGAGCATCTTACTATAGATGTCGTAGGCCTGGTTTTTCAACGACTGAGATAATTTGAGGCACCACAAACTCTCATCCAACCCATACGCTTTTGCCATTCGTTCAAATTTTTCCAGGAATATGTCAATTTTCTCATTCCCGTTAGGGAAAGAGTCCATTGGAAAATTCATGGCTGCCATCCGGGGCCCTCCGTTTCCTGAGGTGTCTGTCGCCCCTGCTCCGGGAGAATCTCCGTTAGCCGAACTGCCTTTCGAAGATCGGTACTGCAGTTCCAGTGAACGCAGGGCAAGTTCATGCTGTCTCTCTGCTTCTGTGGCCCTTTCCTTCGCCTCCCTTTCTGCCTTTCTCTCCTCTGCCTGACGGGCCTTCTCTTCTTTCTCCGCTTCCAATTTACGCAGGTCCATCTCTGCCAGTCGGGCCCTCTCTTCTTTCTCCGTCTGCCGGTCCTGTTCCCTCATAATGTAAGCCCTAGTCTCGGCCTCATTCATCCCCATGCTTTTAGCTGCGTCCTTCCATGCAGTAAGTAGCTTGACCAATTCAGCCATCTTACCTGACAAATCAGCAGTAACTCACAACGAGGGGAAATGACAAAAAAGGAACACGAAAAATTTACTGTTACCTTCTGGGCACTACTCCCTGTGTAACCAATGTCCCAAAACCCGAACTCAGACTAGCACCAATCTGAAGAACTACCTGAAAAAATTTTCATTAAGCAGCTACCTAAAAACCCGAATTTACCTTCCTGTTAAGAAAAATTCAGTTAGCCATCAGTTACCTCTAGTCATCAACTAACTACAGCTACAATCTGACTGCACCCTGTGGAGAAACTTCCTGTGGAAAAAAAACCTATAGCTGGATCAGTTTATATATATCTCTTGTCTAGGGGATATAAAGAATCTATTTCCCAGAACTTCCTATAGAAACAATCTATGAATCTTGACACGATCACAGAATTGATCCCAACAAAGATGATCTACCGGACGAACGCCGCCACTTTGTCAAGATCACAGAATTGAACGTAACAAAGATGATTCACCGGACGATAGCACCCACTTTGTCACGACGTGGATTTAGGACTAGAGGTTGCCTACCTAAATAGACTAGACCCTAGTGGAAAGAAAGACTAAGAAGATAGATTTCAGAAGAAAATAACAGTGACTGTGGGAGATGAGGCTATTGGCGTCAAGGGTCGAGAACCGAAATTGACTCTCCCTTGCCACTAAGTGACGTAATGTTTTGCGATAACCTCACTACCTCTAGCTACCAAGACTGGGATAAGGTTTAATACTTAACACCACAGACACCACTTACAGACAACATATAGGTTGAAGTAAGTGACTGATCCAGCCGGAAATTTACAATGGATTTTATTTACACCACACAAAAAAAATTCATATAACATACTACAAAAATAGAATAAACATGCGTGTTCCTACACCTGGAAAGAACATAACAATTAATTTCAAGTGATTAGGTAAGGTAACCCCACAGTCGCCCTCCCCTCAACCTGTAAGGAAGAAAGGTAAGTAATACAACAACATGTGAAGGAGGATCTCGAACACCAGATCCGTCTTTCTCCTAATCAACCTGATATCATGTAAACACGCCCTAACTCCTACTGTCCGTCTGTCTGCAGACGTGTTTCTACACAAATGACGTGCCTACACCGCTGCTCCACGATAGGCTAAATATTCTCTGACTATCACCAAGTCCACGACCAGAACCCTTCTATCACCCCCGACACAACTTACAGATGACTTGCTGAGTTCTAGTGTTATGTTCAGTGTCTGTCTGACACTCCTAGTTCCTACAGAAAAAAAGCGACTCCTCCACTACTCTCCTTCTCTCCCTCTATTGCAGCTCAGAGGTATTTTTACCCTCTTTCCTCTGACTGCCGTTGTAGCTGCTAACTTGAATTGGCATTCTGGTTTCTCGACTTGGACTCTTCTGCACTACCAAATGACGATTCTGGAAAAATCACAGGCCCCGTTACCCATCTCTTGGGTCTGGGCCGTCGGTGTTATTATGACCGACCAATCACGACACCTCTAGGTCCTGCGCCTAGGTTCAGTGTGTGCTTTATCTGAGCATGAATAGCTCCGAATTTTATTAAGAACCTCTTGTTCTTGCTGAAGAAGTCTGTGCTTCCAGCTCCTTGCTCTCTTGGGTACAAAACGTTTGCACCAGTGAACCCCTTGTCACTACTCCACTTTCTTTCCTGGCTCTGCCGACTCTTCTTCTTCTGAGAAGACCGGCGAACTTCTAGCCGCTCAAGGACTACTGTAGCCCTAGCTGCCACGCCTGGAAAATATCTGCTGTGGACAAAACAATAACAAATATATATCGCACAACAAATTTCCCATATCCTTAACACTTAACTCCCTTAACTCTCACTCTTCAACACTTAAATCCCAACTCTTCAACCACTTAAGTCTCAAATCTCTAACACTTAAGTTTTTCAAATCTCGAACACTTAAGTTTTCAAATCTTCCATACAGCTCCCATGCTCTAGTATCGCTTCAGCGATTAGTAAACATGCCTACCCCCACTTTCCCTCAAATACTGTCTTATCGACACTCTAATCTCCAGACTCAGCTGGCTTAATCTCTTACATGCTGGCGGCTTAGGTTAGCCCGTCACAACATTCTAACCACTGAATGAACCTGTTGCCAGTAAATTCCTGGCCCTACTATTTTACAATGATCGATGTGTTTACCTGGCTACCAAAATACAATAGACTTCACCAGAGACAATAATCTCCCGTCTCCATGAATTCATCAGTATAAACATATGTTTATTAAATAAGGGACTAATTAAAAATCCCAACTAGACCCGTAACTGCTGACTTCAAAATGTAGGTTTTACCCACACAGAGAAAAATACACAATTTCCCATGCTCTAACATTTAAAGCCACTCGTTCTATTACCACAGCGTTACACAAATTAGTCCGCTGGTAATTTACACACACTGGAACAATTAAATACACACCAAAACCCTAGCGTATTATTCGCTAATATTATAACTCAAATATTGAGAAATCTACACCCACGAGTCTGGAATATTATTTACACCCGATTCTGATAACAATGGACATTAAAATCTCTAAAGGAACTGAAATCCTATTCTACAATGCATGCCTCGTTATCTCCCTTCTTCCGTTATCAGATTCACCCCACTAAAAAATAGACACAGCACGTGCTCCTGTACCCCTCTCTCCAAATCCTCGAAAATCACAATGAAATTACGTGCATCGTGTCTCAAAATTATAGTATTTAACATCTACCATCTTTAAGCTTTCATTATCTCATAAAAAGAATGAATGCACTCTGATAATAATTTAGATAAGAGGGAACTCATGGCATGTCCGTTACGAACTAAAATTAATTTAATTCCGCGAGCGTGTTTTACGCTGCACCATTTAAAATCACAAATCCAGGAAAAATTAGATCCCCTGTCTTCTGACAAATAACAGTAATATTCCAATTCCTACAAACAGCTACTCTGCGGAAACTATCAAAATTCCCTACTACCTTTTCACAAAATACCTAATTGCGCTGTCAGTTATATTCAATTAAAATTATAGCATTGATGGCTCTACTTCTATGAATTAACTTTACCTCCTAGAAACAAATCTGCAAAAATCTTATAACCTATTAAAGCTTAATTAACTTCATATTTACCAGCACGAATTTCTCTCGAAAGAGCAGTCGGCAGTTCTTTCCCAAGGCGTAGAAGTTAAACAAAATCTCCCACTTCTGCCAGGGAATCCCGCTTATTTATTACCCCAGACCACGCTACGCGTGAGTCATAGCTAGGCTTTGTTCTTAAGCGGGTCGATCTATGAACCAACCAACGTGCCAGGAATCGCCCACGGTCATTTCTAAATTTAGAACTTATGGTCAAGCGGAAAATTTCCGTTGCTGACCTGTTTCCACGCGCTTAAAACTCCCCCTCTACCCCCATCTGATTTCACCCTTACTAAAAATTATAGCGCGCTCACTGAGAAGAACCGAAAATGCTCTGCCATTATGTTACACTGGAAAATCTTCCATGAATGAATTATCTCAATGAAACAGCGCGCTGGTGCCAGTCTAAAAGTTAAAACTACCATCTTTACTAGAAACCGTAATTCTTAATCTACACAGAAAATCCAAACTCGATTACTATACAAAGAGAAATAAAAAAAACGAATAAGATAAAAAATCCCACCGTAATCCTTCCCTGAAAAAACGTAAATAAATGCAAAATTTAAAGACTAGGGGCCTGTTGTAAATTCAATCACATTAACTTCTCACACTTCTGTAGAAATATGCAGGCCAGGTGTCCGGGGGGAGCGTCCTTTGTGATCTATAAGAGTAGACTGGTTTTAATAGACAAAGACATTCGTAAATTTTCCTGGCCCGTAGATGACCATCATGAGATAAGGCAAACTTTAACACAGTACTAGAATGTGTTTGCCTATGTTCTAGTCATTTTTCGGGGTGAGTTGACATATCTTATAATTATAATATGATATATTCATGTTAGCTTTTATATATATCTGTTAGGGAAGTGAATTTATTTCTGAGGACTTCTCCTAGTAATTTATTCAGTGATAAGGTAGCGCTGTCTACGGCCTATTAAGTGGTGCTTAAACTGTTATGGTTTATCATGGGTTAAATGTTAAACTTACAATAACAGATATTAGGCGTAGAATCAGTCCACAAATGCTTACCATTGGGTTAAGAGTCAGCAAAAATTAACTGTCATTTCTGTAAGATAATGTCAGGTGTGGATTGTTCACTTTAAAACTGAATAGTGAGATGCAGGTAATAACTCTGGATTATAGGAGATAGTCACTTATTCCTTTTTGATAGATATTTCTAGTGGCAAGGGAGGATCATTTTATGCTTACTTGTGTGGCTAGACACTAGTCTATAACTTTCACTGAAAGCAGTTACCAGGCATAGATATAATTATATCGTATGATCTAGCCACAACTGTATTATTATAGCAAGAACATTGCATTTTCTTTGTACTCATTTTGTGGAATGCTAATATATTTTCCAAAGGGGACATACGATTTATTTGTGTAATGTCAAATGCTGTAATCTGTTTATGTAAATTCATTTAATGTTGTAAGATGAATAAGCATATTCTTTTAACTGTAACTACAGGTTTGGTTTCCTGTATGTTGAGATTGGGAGAAGAGGAGGAGATTTTGCTGTCAGAACATTTAATGACAGTTACATGGGTGTACAAAAGATATTAAGCCTATGCGGGCGCGTGCTGATAATTGATATTTTTAAGGAACAGGAGACATGGTTAAAGACAGCCCTAAACTATCATAGCAATAACTACAATAAATTTAATCCCATAGTGGAGCGAAACTTTCTGTATAAAGTTAGTGTGATTTATTATTTGCTTGAAGTAAAAGGGTGTCTCTTTTTGGGTCTCAGTTTCAGGGAGACCGAATCGCTAGAGCAGATTCCAGTCAGGCGAAGAACGTAATATTCTCTTCGATCTAGAGGGTTTCTGAATACCGCTAGCGTCACGAATCGTCAACCCCGTTCCTGAATCAAAACCCCTTTTTGTCAACGCCAAGTTAAGCTCACGCAGTGCAACGGAGCCAACGCAAAATCTGGAATCGCCAAACGCAGTAGTAGTTCTCTACTCGCCTATTGGATTACCAGCCAGAGCATTGCGGCTTCCAGAATATCAAACCCGCCCAGCATGCCGATAGCAGAATTCCATATCACCCGCCTTTTTGTGCCTAAACGGGGCACTCAGCAAACCACAGCCAAACCAGTGTAAACAGGATTTACAGCCAAGCAGAGCCTAGCGCCGGATAAGCGCGCCTGGGACTCTTTGTCCTCAAGTGACTTCTTCTGGTGTATTTTCTGGATACTTAAAACCTCACACGTATGAGCAGCCATCTATGGACAGAGTTCCAGCCCCACTCGCGCCAGTAGGGGGGAGTCACCAACGATAGCGCCTATACAGTGATTTTATTCAGGTTAATTCCATCACCGATGGCGGATATATACGAAAAAACCACTTACTGGAGCTATTCCATTGGTCCCCGAAAGCGGACAGGCTGTCGCTAAGTTCATTCAGTTGGTCAGCAGGAGATAAACAGCGTCCCCCAGCCCACCTCGCGTCAGTAGGGGAGAGTCACCAACGTTTAGTACCAACAAGGACAGTATTGTAGGCTTAGTCCCTCACGAAGGATCTACATATGAGACACTGTCTGGAGCTATTTCATCTGGTCCCCGAAAACGGAAGGACTGCCACTCGATTATTTATCTCTCTGTGTTCTACAGGTTCATGTCGGTGGTCTGTGTGTGTGTTTGTTGGTGTAATTTGCGTATTGGATGATTATTGATGAATATTTGATTATTGATATAATTTATGCTGTGTATGATGATATGCATTAATTCCATGCTTTTCTTCTTTAATAAAGTTTACACATTTATTAATGCGCTGTTCCCGACCCTTTTCATCCATAATTAACTTGTTTAGCTCTTTACTATAATCTCTATGTATGATAAGAGAAAAGAGAGAGAGCAGGAGGTGCTTAGACAGACATAAGTGAGTTGAGGCTTGGAGAGAGAGATCATTTTGGTAAATCTTCTTCCAGGTTGTCTCAAGTCCATCTCCTATTTACACCTTTCTGTGTGTGTAATCTATAACTCTGCCAGTCCACTATCTCTTGTCGATTTCACTACTATTGTCCAACTCGACAAATACTCTACACTTTACTCAACCACGACAATTAATGGGAGCCCGTCCGAGATTCTAGAACCCATCTAGTACGACATTTGATATGTGCTCGATCCGAGAATGAATCTCTCACAAGATTCTATCTTGATTCTTAGAGTTTAGTGTTCGGCAGATTATAGGAATTTCTTTCCCCTAGACATTTCGAACTATTTCTTTTGGGTGGAAGTCGGAACAGTGTTTTTTTCTCCACAGCAATCATAAATATTAAGTTACATTTATTGTTCATGCTACACATGAGACAGCTGGTAAAGGTTGATGGTATCACTGCTGAGTTTTTGGTTGACAAATCTGACGACTATTGTTGTAAAAGTCAAAAAAAAAATTTTTTTTTAAGGGTTAATATTTTTTCAGGAGTAGCTCTTTAATCTGAGATAAGAAGCTACAGATAGTCAGTTACTAGCTTGCATCTGTACCAAGGAAGGGTGTTCATTCGGATGATAGTAACCAATCCTCTCAATAGCTTAGTACTGACAGAACTGGGGTGAAGTGATAGTAATAAGTTTTACATCACTTACATTTTGGAGTTTTGGGGGTTCTTGCTTGTCGCAATCAGAGTAGCTACAAACTTTCTTGTTTTTTAAAGTTCCCAGGCTAGCCTAGATTTTATTGATTATTAAGTTAATCAGCACCTAGTGCACTAGGTAACTAAGATCTCTAGGTTCTATTCTTCTATAGTGTTTGCTCACCCTGATATAATGGCCGATCTAGATAAAGTGCATAGGATTGCCCTCGAGGTAGCTAAGTACATGGAGTACAAGGATAGCGAAATCCAGCCCTTTCTACAATTTGCAGTAAGCCTACAGGATCAATACGAGGTAGACAATTGGTTTGACAGCCGTTTAATCTTGGCATGGTCCTGTAAACAAACTGGGGAGAGTGAAGCATTCACCCGACAGTATGTAGAAGAAGTAATAGAAGATGAGAAGCAAAGGGAAAAGCAAAGACAAGAACGGGACAAGCAATTGGAAATGGAGCAACAAAAACGGGACAAGCAATTGGAAATGGAGCAACAAGAACGGGACAAGCAATTGGAAATAGAGCGACAAGAAAGGGACAGGCTACACCAAATCAGAATGAATGAACTGGATAGCCAAATTCGGAGGGTGGAAACAGATACTAAATGTAGTCACTCTACTTCCCCTTTTACTGTGCCCTTAACGGTCAATGCCCCTGCAAACCTTGCGCCCATGAAAGAAAACTTGCCTGCTAAAACCGAACCCCAACTCCAGAAAATTGACTTTCCTTTGGACTTGGATCCGAAGCCCAAACAAGGAAAGAATTTACGTCGGGACAGCAGACCTAAGGCCACGGGGAAAATTACGCAACGTTCCCAGGCATGGAAACTGCACAAAGGTGAGAGAGGTGCTAACAAGCATTGTAATACGGATTGTTCCCGTCTGGCAAGCGGCGAACCCCGAGCCTCTCACGCTCCAGACCGAGCAGCACCTAACCGACACATGACGTCGAGAAAAGGGAGCCACACCCTATCACGTTATATTTCGCAAGATTCCCGGCCGGACAGCGAAAAACCATATGCAGAGGCGCATCCCTCCAACTCAACGATCGTAGAAAGGAGGTGCCGCTCCTCTTATCACCCTGAGCTTAAAAGGTGCAAGAATAAGTCGCCTGCTAAAAGGGGTAGCAACTTGATCATTTCCGTTGACCAAGCCAGAGTTGTGACTGGCAAGGCAAGGAAAGCTCCAGATCCACCTTTAGACGGCACAGGTCTGAAGATTGATCAATGCTCCCACCGAAACAGGGGAGTAGGTGTGGAGAGGCAGAAGAAAATGCTAGCATTTCTTCGGCCAACGAACGGCTTTATTTACCAACTAGGGTTACACGCGCGCGAAAAATCCCGAAAGACTGCAGCTATAGAGGGTTATTCAAGGCCACGCCCGTGACAGGTAAATATATACATAAGCAGCCTGAGCCCAACAATGATTACACCGCGCATAGTAGGCGGATTATCTACGCAGTGTCCAGTGAGTTCAGGCGGGGCTGAAAACCACAACAGGTGCGGATAATTTTCCGGACCATAAACAGGCACAGCGAATTGCGGAAGCAAGGTCAGGTTCACACGGAAACGAAGGGCGTCAGCGCCGACTGGCCTCGCAAAATCCCATTCGCTGAACGTCTATTAGACAGAGGGAAGAAAAGAAATGAACTCGGAGCTAGTCATACAGTACTGACAGAAATTGGATACGATTTTGGTTATGATTATAGAACGTTCTTACGACATGTAACGGACATCGATGGAAAAGATAAATTACTGTCATTTTTGTCCGTATTCCTCGAACTTTAAAAGGGGGGGGGCACTTGTCACGTGACCGATAATGTATTTTACCATCTTGTCCATAATTGATTACTCCTTTAAATGTTCTGTTTTCCTGGACATTTTGTAATTTCTTTTTCTTTCATTTTCTACCTTCGTGGCCCCCACCCGAGGTTTGGTTACGTTCCGGCCTGTAGCGGTCAGCGAACAATAATATTATCTAAGCCGCACCTGGTCTGACCAGGGGAATATCTCTTACGTTTAAAGCCTTTGATCACGAGCGAAAGGGTCCCTGTGTTTGGCTTCCAGAACGCTGCTTCGGATCATAATATTATGCATCCTGGAAACAGGGGGAGACAAACCCGCGGTCAGTCTTTGGGTTTTTGCCCTTAGACAAGATAGAGCATAATGTTATGCATTTCTCTACCTGGGGAACTTTCGCACGATTTCTGTTGTCTTACTCTAGATTACGTCTTTCGCCGAACTTCTGTAGAAATATGCAGGCCAGGTGTCCGGGGGGAGCGTCCTTTGTGATCTATAAGAGTAGACTGGTTTTAATAGACAAAGACATTCGTAAATTTTCCTGGCCCGTAGATGACCATCATGAGATAAGGCAAACTTTAACACAGTACTAGAATGTGTTTGCCTATGTTCTAGTCATTTTTCGGGGTGAGTTGACATATCTTATAATTATAATATGATATATTCATGTTAGCTTTTATATATATCTGTTAGGGAAGTGAATTTATTTCTGAGGACTTCTCCTAGTAATTTATTCAGTGATAAGGTAGCGCTGTCTACGGCCTATTAAGTGGTGCTTAAACTGTTACGGTTTATCATGGGTTAAATGTTAAACTTACAATAACAGATATTAGGCGTAGAATCAGTCCACGAATGCTTACCATTGGGTTAAGAGTCAGCAAAAATTAACTGTCATTTCTGTAAGATAATGTCAGGTGTGGATTGTTCACTTTAAAACTGAATAGTGAGATGCAGGTAATAACTCTGGATTATAGGAGATAGTCACTTATTCCTTTTTGATAGATATTTCTAGTGGCAAGGGAGGATCATTTTATGCTTACTTGTGTGGCTAGACACTAGTCTATAACTTTCACTGAAAGCAGTCACCAGGCATAGATATAATTATATCGTATGATCTAGCCACAACTGTATTGTTGATCTGCCAGATGATGATCTCACACACTTCTTGGACGGGAAGAGAGATGCAATAAAGTTTCCACCTGCCAGTGCAAAAGGGCTTTGGGAACAGCTGGACGAAGCCTTGGCAAAAGAGTTGGATAACAGCCTGAAGCAGCTAACTTTGGAGAAGAAGCTGGAAATCTTCGGCGACATAATATATCTGCACTGTCGCAAAGTGTTCGGAGTGAGGGAGGCAAGGGAAAGTAACCCACCACGGAAAAGTAGAAGACAAATTAAAATAGATGAAATCAGGAAACAGAAGAAGCATGCCCGAAAACGTTTCAAGAACGCAGTTGCCACAGAGAAGGAAGGGTTACGGCAAGTTTGGGAGCACCTGAAAGGCCAACATAATGCCCTTTGTAGAGCGGAAAGGTTGTGCAGGAAGAGAAGGAAGACTCGAAGGGATAGGGAAAGATTCTTTAGGGAGCCCTTCAAGTTTGCCAAAGAACTGTTTGAGCAGCCACGGTCGGGTACGCTAAACATCAGGAAAGAAGACCTGGAAGAACACCTTAGAATGACATATTCAGATGGTCGCAAAAATGAGCCGCTCAGCAGCATCCAAAAGGCAAAGTCTGACAGAACAAACCTCCATGTAATCTGGTTGGATCTAGCGAATGCTTATGGATCCGTTCCACACCAGATGTTGTGGCAGGCCCTAGAAATGTATCATGTTCCACAAGAGATTGCAGCAATGCTGAAGCTGTATTTCGCAGGGTTTTCTGTCAGATTTTCAACCAGAGAGTACACAACAAAGTGGATTGGCCTTGAAGTTGGAATTGCGATGGGATGTACCATCTCTCCGATACTATTCGTCATGGCTATGCAGGTAATCCTCAGTGCGGCTGAAGGAATGGCTATAGGTCCAAAGCTCGGTGAAATGTGTCACATACCACCGCTGAAAGCATTCATGGATGACACAACAATTCTGACGTCAGATGAACATCAGGCCCGGAGGATGTTAGCACGCCTGGATGAACTAGTCAGCTGGTGCAGAATGAGCTTCAAACCCAAGAAGTCGAGAAGCCTATCAGTCAGGAAAGGGAAGATAGCAGAAGTCATATTCACGGTTTCCAGCCAAAGAATCCCTACTGTCATTGAGGAACCTGTTAAAAGTCTTGGCAGGGTGTACGATGCCTCTTTAAAAGACTCGAAGGCAGTGCAACAGACAATAGAAATGGCAGACAGAGGACTACAGATCATAGACCAAAGCAGACTCCTGGGAAAGTTCAAACTGTGGTGCCTCCAGTTCATGTTGATACCGAAGTTGCTGTGGCCACTGCTTATATATGAAATAAGCACAAGTACAGTGGAAGCTATAGAGCAGAAGGTCAACAAGTTCATGAGAAAATAGCTAGGGGTACCACCAGGTCTGTCAGATGTAGCACTGTACTGCAAAAAGTCAAAACTTCTGCTTCCCTTCAAGTCAGTTGTTGAAGAGTACAAAGTTGGAAAAGCAAGGCTTGCAATGATGCTACGCGAGTCAGCTGATGACGTGGTTAAGTCCATTCAGCCCACACTGAAAACGGGAAGGAAGTGGAGAGTGGAAGAAGCTGTATGCTGCTGAAGAGTCACTCAAACTGAGAGAGGTAATCGGATACACACAAACGAATAGACGGGGATTTGGGCATGGTGACATCCGCTGGTGGTCCAAGGCATCAAGCAGGGAACGCAGAGACATGGTAGTTCAGGAGATACGAGGAGCTGAGAATGATAAGAGGTTGCTAAAAGCAGTGCAGCAGGTCCAGCAAGGCCAATGGACTACATGGGAAGGAGCCCTGCAGAGATCCTTGACATGGAATGATATATGGCATATGGCACCTCTTAGGCTCAGCTTCGTGGTTAGATCAATGTATGACCTGCTGCCGTCGGCCACCAACCTTGTGAAATGGGGAAAGTCAGATGATGAGCAGTGCCCCCTGTGCCAGGGGAGGCAGACACTTGAACACGTGCTCTCAGCATGTAAGGTGGCATTAGGGCAAGGACGATACACTTGGCGCCATAACAAAGTGCTAAATGAGCTTGCTGCGACAATAGATCAGGCAAGAATGAAAGCGAATAGCAAAGTCCGGCCAGACACCACAAATACATACTTTCTGAGGGCAGGAAAGTCAGCACACCCCAAACCGAGTAAACCTGGTAGCAGTTTACCATCTCTTCTTGACTGTGCAAACGACTGGGAGATGGCGGTAGACCTACCTGGACAGGGGGCATATCCAGAGAGTATCAGGAAATCGCGGAGACGGCCGGATATAGTGCTTCATTCTTCAGCAACGCTTCAGGTCATACTGATTGAACTGACCGTGCCATTTGAATCCAGATTAGACGAGCAACATTCATTCAAAGCGGCCAAGTATAGCGATCTGGCCGCAGATCTGAGACACGATGGATTCAGTGCAAGGGTCATGGCTGTTGAAGTGGGCGCAAGAGGGCTTGTGGCTGCATCAGTGTATGATTTATTGAAACTGTTGGGGCTGAAGGGACAGTCTAGAACAAGGGCACTGAAGAGGCTTAGCGAAACTGCCGAAAAGGCATCAGGCTGGCTGTGGAACAACCGCAATGGGCAGTGGAAATCGTGACAATAAACGCTGCGGTACAAAGCATCAAAATTTTTCTAAGTCCACAGCGCTGAGTTTTTCTGGTGTACTAGTAAAAGGGCTGCGACTCTGGGGCAACAGGCGATGTATACTATAGGGAGTGTGTCAGGTACAGAATTTCAGTGGCTTGCGGCGCGCAGTGGCTAAGGCTCGTCGGCTGCGCGCTCGTGTCTCAGTGTGTGTCCTTAGTTGTGAAGGGTGACGGAACGAACGGAATAATTTGTCTTCTCTTTGTTACTTTCACAATTGCCCTCACGGCTGGCGTTGTGGATTAAAAGTTGCTGCCGTAAGTGAAATGGGTTCATTTTCGATACAAGACAACAGGAAGCTGAGACGCTTGGGAGTCATGACCCAAGTGGGCCAGCCCCCCTTAGAGTGTAAAGGAGTAATCGGGCCGAAACACTTGTCGGATGGGGGGACTTCTTCTGATGATCAGATTGCTTCCTGTTGTATCGCTCTGTACAGAGTTTCCTATCATCTTATAGCAAGAACATTGCATTTTCTTTGTACTCATTTTGTGGAATGCTAATATATTTTCCAAAGGGGACATACGATTTATTTGTGTAATGTCAAATGCTGTAATCTGTTTATGTAAATTCATTTAATGTTGTAAGATGAATAAGCATATTCTTTTAACTGTAACTACAGGTTTGGTTTCCTGTATGTTGAGATTGGGAGAAGAGGAGGAGATTTTGCTGTCAGAACATTTAATGACAGTTACATGGGTGTACAAAAGATATTAAACCTATGCGGGCGCGTGCTGATAATTGATATTTTTAAGGAACAGGAGACATGGTTAAAGACAGCCCTAAACTATCATAGCAATAACTACAATAAATTTAATCCCATAGTGGAGCGAAACTTTCTGTATAAAGTTAGTGTGATTTATTATTTGCTTGAAGTAAAAGGGTGTCTCTTTTTGGGTCTCAGTTTCAGGGAGACCGAATCGCTAGAGCAGATTCCAGTCAGGCGAAGAACGTAATATTCTCTTCGATCTAGAGGGTTTCTGAATACCGCTAGCGTCACGAATCGTCAACCCCGTTCCTGAATCAAAACCCCTTTTTGTCAACGCCAAGTTAAGCTCACGCAGTGCAACGGAGCCAATGCAAAATCTGGAATCGCCAAACGCAGTAGTAGTTCTCTACTCGCCTGTTGGATTACCAGCCAGAGCATTGCGGCTTCCAGAATATCAAACCCGCCCAGCATGCCGATAGCAGAATTCCATATCACCCGCCTTTTTGTGCCTAAACGGGGCACTCAGCAAACCACAGCCAAACCAGTGTAAACAGGATTTACAGCCAAGCAGAGCCTAGCGCCGGATAAGCGCGCCTGGGACTCTTTGTCCTCAAGTGACTTCTTCTGGTGTATTTTCTGGATACTTAAAACCTCGCACGTATGAGCAGCCATCTATGGACAGAGTTCCAGCCCCACTCGCGCCAGTAGGGGGGAATCACCAACGATAGCGCCTATACAGTGATTTTATTCAGGTTAATTCCATCACCGATGGCGGATATATACGAAAAAACCACTTACTGGAGCTATTCCATTGGTCCCCGAAAGCGGACAGGCTGTCGCTAAGTTCATTCAGTTGGTCAGCAGGAGATAAACAGCGTCCCCCAGCCCACCTCGCGTCAGTAGGGGAGAGTCACCAACGTTTAGTACCAACAAGGACAGTATTGTAGGCTTAGTCCCTCACGAAGGATCTACATATGAGACACTGTCTGGAGCTATTTCATCTGGTCCCCGAAAACGGAAGGACTGCCACTCGATTATTTATCTCTCTGTGTTCTACAGGTTCATGTCGGTGGTCTGTGTGTGTGTTTGTTGGTGTAATTTGCGTATTGGATGATTATTGATGAATATTTGATTATTGATGTAATTTATGCTGTGTATATATGCTGTGATATGCATTAATTCCATGCTTTTCTTCTTTAATAAAGTTTACACATTTATTAATGCGCTGTTCCTGACCCTTTTCATCCATAATTAACTTGTTTAGCTCTTTACTATAATCTCTATGTATGATAAGAGAAAAGAGAGAGAGCAGGAGGTGCTTAGACAGACATAAGTGAGTTGAGGCTTGGAGAGAGAGATCATTTTGGTAAATCTTCTTCCAGGTTGTCTCAAGTCCATCTCCTATTTACACCTTTCTGTGTGTGTAATCTATAACTCTGCCAGTCCACTATCCCTTGTCGATTTCACTACTATTGTCCAACTCGACAAATACTCTACACTTTACTCAACCACGACACTGCACTGTGTTTGCTGATTGGCCAGCTGGACAAACTCACCTGCCTGCTAACTGTCACAAAACTCCCTGTCCATTGTCGCCAGCATGCTAACAAGTCCCTTTGTCACGCCGCCTATTGTATTACAAAATGGCGGTTTGTTTAAACAGCATGAGAAGACTTCTTCACCTGTCCAAGCTAGGCGTCTCCCAACATAATCAACCTTTGTGTAATGTGTCTGCTCCAGCGCCATTGTCCCAATGTGGTGACGCGTCACTTGTATGGACAGCGGCCGAGCAATAAAGAGACTAATCTTTTGTGTCAGCCGCGCTTGCTTCAAAGTTAACAATAGTCCACAGAAATTGTACCATGCCCAGGTGTATGATTTTGATAAAACCAGATGTGTTTTACCAGATTTATCATGAGGCAATGTGGACTTCAAAAGATAATGCCAGGTGGGGGACTCAGAAGAATTTCTTTTACCACCGATAAAAGAACAAATGTGGTTCTCTAAATACCAGTCGTGAGTAATAAAAAATGATGAAATAGCAAATGTGGGATGAAAGAGCACAATGTGGGAGAAAATAAAATAAGAAAGATGTAGGAAAAGGTAGAGTGATAAGGCCTTGGCGATCGTTTATCAAACTCGGTCTGATGTCAGAGGCTGGAAAAAAATTACTTTCTATTCTAGTCAGCAAAATTTTGAGGGCATCAAAATTAAAGATTTACTTTTTTTTTTTTTTTTTTGTCTCCTTCAAGTATTGTTGGGACATGCAGTTCCTGTTTGTATGCAAGGTATGTTGCATTTATGAAGAAGACATGGAAAGACCTTAGATAGATTGCACATGACGGAAAGATTTTGTGTTTAGTTGTTGAATCCTTTTGCTCCATGTGGAGCTGAAAGGTAATGAAAGAAATTTTCAGTTGTTAGAATAAGACCATGTTTCTTCAGGATTTCCTGTTTTATACTGCACTGATGTCCGATATGCTTGTCTATCAATTTATGTAGTTGCTGCATGATGTTGTTCCTACAAAACTTTCTTTTTCTTTGCTTTTAATTCTGCTCTTTGTAGTAACATTAGCAACATTTTTTTAAAGGCATCTCATCTTAAATGTTGTGATCTGGCTCTTCATTGTTTTACCTACTGGCCATGACATTGACATCAGAGAGGTGGCGTCAGTATTGTTTTTAAGAAAGCACAAAATGAAGTGGCTACTAAGTTGATTCGAATTTCTTTCAGCACCGCAGCTCCTGCAGAGCAAGAACATTTCCCATCACCACAAGGCCTTGGATTCATGCGTAGGGACTTGAACCAGAACAAGAAAGGAACAGGACGTGGCCAGCATGCATATCCACATCAATCTAACATAGTTAATTCTGACGCCCCGCAGCCAGCACTTCACGCCAAACTACCTGATATGGCTAGGGGGCATCAAACAGGGGCTACCAATGGACATAAAAGGAAGATGAAAGTAGTCGAGTCCAGCATTCAGGGAGGTGTACACTTTATACCTCAGCAGCAGAATTACAACCAGTCAGTTTCTTTAAAGCCATTTGACAGTCAACCAGTGTTTCCTTGTGCCAACAGTAACCCAGCTTCAAGCATCGAAATGGAATTATCTCCTGAGGTAGAGTCACACCACACACAATCGTCGTCCCCCCTCCCGCCTTTTAGTCATATACATCATCATGGCAGCAGATCAGACAGCCCTACAGTGACCCAGTATTCAAATACTTTAACCACACCATCACACGAAGATAGCCCCCAAAATATAGATCTAGATGTTGGCGTTGATCCCAGTGATGATGTTAAAATAGGAATTGAAGGAGCTCTTCAGGGGGCATTGGGAAACCAGAAGAAGCCAAAGGATGCCCCAGGCCCATCAAAACGTAGCAGAAAGGTCAAACTGAAAGGTATGTCAGCATAATCTCATCATTCTCCTGTTATTTTCATTAAGGAGCATGGGCCTATACTGTACCCAGCCCCTTGCAGTGGTTGTGTATGTAACAATTTTTGTTTGCATGATGAGGTTGTCAGTCCCCCCCCCCCCGTCCCGTTCCCCCCCCCCCAATGCACAAACTCACGTTAGTCACCTCTTATCAGTATGCTTGAAGGAGCAGATGCATACCTGTCAACCTGTTCGAATTTTTCATACAATGTACATATTTTTGATACTCTTAGCAGTGTACGGCCGTACAGACTCGTTGTACGGATTTTTCCTCCCTCTCAAAAAAAAAAAGCGAAATCTTTTCTTTAAATTTTAAATATATTTTCCAACCCAAGTTTTTAAAAATTTTAAATCAGAAAATATTTTCTAGCCCAGGTTTTTTTTAAACCAATTTTTTTTATTCTGGGAATCTCAGCGTCTGTTTTTAAACTAAAGTCTCTCGCAGCAACCAATCAAATCCTTTTATACCCAACAATTCTGCAACAACTTTGAATTCGGCCTCAGACACTTTCGGCTTTCAGCGTGACATGACGTATTTTTAAAGTTACCTGTTATCAGCCACGCTTGCCAAGACACTTCGACGCCAATTTGTTTAAAAAAAGCTAAGTACCTATACCTTGGTTAAATATTGCTGTTGTTTTGCTTTGTTGCAATTTAATCGCTGTCTTAATCTTTCCAGTATATCTTGCCCTTCAGTATATTTCTGATAAATTAATGTCATAATATTCGGTGCAGGCCCTGTATAACTAAAAAAAAAAAAGTTTGTTTGCGTTGAGTAGGCCTCCTTTATTCCGACGATCGAGATTCACTGCTTTATTTTTCATAAAGCGGCGATCTATTATCACTGGTCTAGGCTATCAATTTTTAAATAATAATTTTGTAAATTTTTGGTAGTACATTTTTTCTTCCTAGATTTGATATTCTGTTCATAATTTGTTAAATTTTTTGTTGTTGTTAACTTGTTGCTGTTAGTTGTTTGCTTTGCTATGTTGTATGTTTTTTTTTTTTTGTCGTTCTCTTAATCTTTCCAGTTATATTTTGATCATTTAAATATTTCCAATAAATTAATGTCATAATATTCTGTGTTGGCCCTACATAACTAGAAAAAAAGGTTTGTTTGCGTAAACTTTGCTGCTTTTTTTTTCAATAAAAAAGTCCACACAGACTGCAGGAGGTCCATGAATGCAGACACACTCACTTCTTTTTTACAGTATAAGATTAACATTGATATGTGCTGTGCAGACTTTAAGCCCACAAATGCAATTCTGCAAAGTGCTAAAAGTGCATGTGTTGATTATAATACAAAACACTGTGCATCGAAAGAATAGTACCTCACGATCACTAAGTTTTTTATATGTAAAGAACAGCATGAGACTATTAGCATGTTTTATACCACTCAAATTCAAATGCTAATAGATTTGTATATGTCATTTCTCGTTTTAAAACTGTATTGTGTATAATTTATTAATATATTTTTTGCGTAAGGATTTTTGGGTGTTTGTAAGGATTTTTTTGGTCCGGCGTACAGATTTTTGTCTCAGGAGGTTGACAGGTATGCAGATGATTCTATTCATTCTTTATCTCTTAAGAGATGGGAAAGTGTAAGGTACTCGTATGTGTAATGAATTGACATTAACAACTGTGAGATCTTTCGTAGTGTGCAAAATTATTATTCACACCTATTAATGTGTAATACATGTTTTTTAATATTTTGCTAGTCATCTGTTCACTCTGCATTACTAACACAAACATCCTTGTGGTTGTTCTTTTCACAACTATCAGTCCATTAAAAAAAAAAAACTCTGCGTTGCCCAGAATTATCCTATATGTGCACTCACAGTAAAGATCGTTTCTTCATAAACACTTACTTACTTCTTCTTTCATTCGCTTGAAATATATTGTCTATATCTGCAATGTTGTTTCTTGTATAAACTTCACTGTTTTTGTAGTTCATACAGAGGTCCGTATAGTTTTGCTTCCAGTGTTGTTTCTCTGGGCCAGTGGGTTTGCCTCAATATATCATATTTGGGGCAATCTTGAAGTATGTGCTCCGCAGTCTGGGGTGCCTGTCCACATGCAATGGATACCGTCTCACTGTGGAATACCAGGAAACGAGAGAGCGGATCGACTGGCTAAAGAAGGTGCTGCAGACGATCAACTGGATGTACCAGTTACGTACCATCAGAAGAAAAAGATGATCAAATCAATCAGAAAGCCACCAACACAGGATGACTTACTTACTTAGTCGTTCCCCTTCTACCGTGAGGTGTAGAGGTTTGGAAGAGAGAGCGCCAGACTATCCTATCGGCTGTCTTCCTTCTGGCCTGGTTCCATTCTAGTCCTCGGTCCTTCAAAGATTGTCTAATGTTGTCCTCCCAGCGGACTCTGGGTCGTCCTGGGGGTCTGGATCCCTGGTTCTTTGTTTCCTATGCTTGTCGTGGTAGCCGATCTTCTCCCATTCTGCAGACATGGCGAAACCATCTTCATAAACACACCTACAGTAAAGATTGTTCCTTCATAAACACACCCACAATAAAGATTGTTCCTTTATAAACACACCCACTGTAAAAATCATTTCTGTTTTAAACAATCGCAGTAGTGTTTTCACGATTGCATCTCCAAAAACATTCATTATCATCCTTCCCCTTAACTCCTTAAGGTGCATAGGCCTTCAACAAATTTATGCCAGGTCCTCCTGTCCTGTGCCCTCTGCCTAAGATCATTCCATGCCTTCTTTATGCCTTTCATTTCTGTCTCCAGTGCTCTTCTCCATGTGTTTTATGGTCTCCCTTTACCTGTCTTACCCTGTGGATGCCAGCACACAACTGCCTTGTATTGCTATCAACAGGTTTACTTAATGTGTGTCCTATTCATCTCTTGTTCCACTTTCACTTCACTTGTCTGGTTCTTGTTGTCAATTCCACATTGGCGACCTTGTTGTACTATTTCAATCCTTCTATTTTATGCAAGCAGCCATTTATGAAAGTGTATAACTTCATGGTTGTATTTGTTGTTCTCCATGTTTCAGAGCCATGCAGTATAACATTCACATTAAGAATAAATCTTTCACCAACATTTTGTACTTTGAAAAGCATTCACATAAAATAAAAATTTTTTAAAAAAGCTTTCACAAACATGCAGACTCAGAATATTTCTTTCCCCACATGTTTTATGTGCTGTCATAACAATCACATAAATTCATATATGAAATAATGTGTAGACTTGTATAGCAAAATAATACACATTTTTCAGTGATTTTTACATTGAGAACATGATTTAGAATTTGAGCAGTTAAAAAAACAAAACAAAGAATATTCCTATAAAGTTTAATCCATCAAGATATTAATCAAACCTTGAGAAATATTTAAGTTACATTTTTGACATGGCCTCATTAAAAATGAGTTCAGCTAATGTAAGCATGTCACATTAACTTTTCTTTATTCTCCTGTTGTGAAATTAGGTGCCAATACGCAGTCAGTTGATCGTAACAGTGGTGAATATATGGGAAGGAAAAAGAGGACACATCAGTGCTTCTGTGGAGCATTGTTTACAAGGGCAGACAATCTCAAAAGACATATTCGCAAATGTCATGAAGAAAAGCTAGAGAAGCTGAGTGTTGTGCCCCTTGGCTTCGACATTGACAACAGCACTGCCCCCATAGCAGATTTCTCACCAGCTTTTCCTTCAACAGATCAGGAAGTTTTAGATCCATCAAAGCCTCAGGACTCACAGCAGCAGGAAGATCATCACCAACAGCAGAATAACAATATAATGAAATCTGTGGCAGAAGTCAAATGGTCTTGTTTTTGTGGGGAAAGTTTTGACGATCACAGCCAGCTTATTGAACACACAAGAGCACATGACAACAAAACGTGAAAGTTGGCCATAGAGCTTTTCTTCTCTTGCCTTAAAAATTTTTGTTTTATTTATTGTTCTGTTTGTGTTACTTTCAAAGAAATTGTTAAGATATTGTCACAACATTCTGAAGCCTAAATGTTAACAACTGCTGTTTCTGTATGAAATCACATACAGACATATATGGCTGCTTGTGATTTTATTTTGTTGCCTTCATTCCATAATTTTATGTAATGTTTATACTGCATATCTTATGTGGAAGGACAGTTTAGGTCTGTGAAAGGTACTGTAAAAGGGAAATGAAAGAAGCTACACAGGCACACCACCGATTTTCTGGCATCCTTGGTTCCTAAGTCTTGCTGAATTATCCATTTTGCTGGGCAAACAGAGGTCATGTCATGATAATAATTCTTTTTCTTCATGCACTCTCAGACGTCTTCTTTGATCCTTAGCCGCCGACCGTCAAAGCAGTCAGTGGCCATCACGCCTAGTGGCGTCTTGTAGGGCAACAACAAATTGATTCCACTTTGCTCAGTCGGTGGCCATCCTTCGTACAGTGCCCCAACTCTGGTTCATTCTTTGCATCTCAGCCTCCACAGTCCTCCTCCAAGTTGTTTTTGGTCCGCCTCTCTTTCGTTTTCCTTCAGGGGTCCAAAGCATAGCTGTTCTTGTGATGGCATTGGGGTCTCTTCTGAGGACATGGCCAACCCAACTCCAGCGTCTGCCAGCTATGATGGTGTGCATGTCCTCTTGCTTGCTCTGAGTAAGCAGATCTTGGTTGGTGATGGTATTCGGCCAAAAGATTCGGTGAATCTTTCTTAGGCATGTTGTGTGAAAAGAGGACAATTTCGACATTTCCTTCTCTGTAACTCTCCAGCATTCCACACCATAGAGAAGCACAGAAAGCACACAGCTCTGATATAATCTTAATTTTGTGCTGTACTGAGAGGACTTCCAGATGTTGTTTAGGCTAAAAAAGGCTGTTCTTGCTTTGTTCATTCTGTTGTTGATGTCTTTGCTTGCTCCGCCGTCTGGTGTTACTATGCATCCTAGGTATGTGAAGGTGTCTGTCTGTACCAGTTGCTGATTCCTTACTGATATGGGCTCAGGGTTGCTCACAGTGAGTGTCATGACCTCTGACTTCTTTAGATTGATGTTCAAGCCCACCTGCTGGCTATACTTATTAAGTCTATCCGTTTTTTTCCTGGATGTGTTGATGTGAATGTGCTAGTAGTGCAATGTCATCTGCATATTCCAGATCTTCCAATGTAGAAAATGTAGTCCATCTTATTCCTCTTGGACTGCCCTCTGTTGTCTGGCGCATAACCCAGTCTATGACTTAAAAATAGAGTGGTTGATAAGGGGCTTCCCTGTCGTACTCCTGTCTTCACCTCAAAGGTTAGGTTGCTCTGCCCAACGCTACACGTAAAGTTGGCATAGAGGCTTTTTATGATTGACACTATGCAGCTTGGAATTCCATAAGCCCTCAGTATTTTCCATAAACTGTCCCTATGTATACTGTCAAAAGCCTTTTCAAAATCAACGAAATTAATGTACAGCTGTCTTTACCATTCTGAGCACTGCTCTATATTGTTCCTGAGGGTAAATATATGATCTACACATCTTCTGTTCTTTCTAAATCCTGCTTGTTCTTTCCTCAGTTTGTGGTCTACTGCTTTTGAAATTCTCTGTATAATTATCCTGCCTAGTATTTTGCTGGGAACTGAGAGAAGAGTGATTCCTCTCCAATTATTGCAGTCTGCAAGATCTCCCTTCTTCGGCAATTTGACAATTATTCCTTTGTTCCACTCTGTTGGTGTTGTCCCTGTTTTCCAGACTTGTGCAAATAGTGGTTCTAATAGTTCTGCTGCTAGCTCAGGGTCTGTCTTAAATAGCTCTGCATTTAAGTTATCATGCCATGGCGACCGTTGCCTCAATTGGCTGTGTGTGGTGTACCCGGAAACGGGGCCTCCCAGTACTGAGGCAAAGTTAAGTCCCCGATGTCACTTATCGGTGCAGAATTGAGAGAGATGGCTGAGCATCACAATCCCTCCTGTGTTGCAGCATGATGAGAACCCAGCATTGCACACTGAGCTTGGGGGGATCACTTGGGCACCAGACTTAATACTGGCTCTTGACTGGATGGCCGCATGCAGGAGATTTCTACAATGGAGGGTTGGCAGGTGGTGGGTATCGGGAAGTGGCTCTGTGCAGGACGTGAGGATTCCTTGGGAGAGCCCAGAACCAGAGCACAGCATTGTGCAAGCTCTGCATAGTTGGAGAGCCCCCTGGATGACGGGGAATGCACAGTGTGCTACCCCACCTATCCCCAACTGCTAACTTAGAACCAGAAGTGGGGTCCTCTGTATGCGTGCCAGGCCAGGATAAAATGCCTGGGAAAGAGACTGGAGCTCAGAACTCCCTAACTCAAAGTTGCAGGATGGCAGAAAAGCCACGGGAAAGACAGGGCTATTTTGAAGATAACGCAACCATATTTTCACCATACGAGCTCGGACGCCGCCTCGGTAAACAAGGTCCGCGCAGAGCAGTGACACCCCCAGGCTGCTTGCGAATAGTCTACTACTGGGAACATAAACAGATTAGGGATGAGCCCACTCTCCCGTTGAACAGGTGCTAAAGTCGTAGATACTGGGCCAGAAGGCGCACCGGAAACCACAGTATCATGCAACTCGCTTTTTTTTTTTCTATGGAGAGTACACCGTCAAATAAATCTCGTTCTGGTGCTCGCCCTGTGGAGCTCCACCAGGCAGGTGCAGTGCCGGGCTCTGAGCCTCGACAGAGCCCACCCTCAGCTACTGGAGGACCCTCTAGACCGTCTTGTGGAGTCAACAGACGGCGGAGGAGAACTACTGACCAAAACAAAACAGAAAAAGAGAACCCAGAGTGCCACTTGTCATGATGCACTGGAATGCAGTCGAAGGTAAACGGAGAAGAGGAAGGCAAAGAAAATCCTGGGCTGATAACATCAAAGAATGGGCAGGACACGGTTTCTCCACACTTGTACGCATTGCTGAGAATAGAGAGCAGTGGAGGACCCTGTCTGCTGATGCTTCCACCATGGCACCCCTACGACCCATGACGGGTTATGGGTTGAGATGAGATGATGATGACTGGAATGCAGAGGGAGTGAACAGCAAGCAGGCTGGATACAGCAAAAAGACAGAGCTGGAAAACATCTTGTATGAGAAGCAAGTCAGTGTTTGCTGTATCCAAGAGACTCACTTGAAAGCAGATCAAACCTTTAAAATAAGGGGATATCAATGCTTCAGATCCGACAGACAAGATAGACGAAAAGGAGGAGTACTTACTCTTGTAAGGAATAACATTCCTGCACACGAAAGGAAAACCTTCATGGATGGAGCAGAATATCAGCTGCTGCAGATAAAGGTAGACAAGATGGAAATAGAACTCCTGAACTATTACTGTCCGAACAACAAACCCCTGAGTCTCAGCTCTATACAGGTACCAGCCACCAACTTTATAGCAGTTGGAGACTTTAATAGCCACTCCCAGAGCTGGGGCTATAACCATCTGGATCACAGAGGTGAAGAGGTTGAAACTTGGCAAGATGATCACTCCCTAATCCTAGTCAATAATGCCACAGATACTCCTACCTTCTACTCCAGAGGATGGCACACAACCTCAACACCAGATCTTGCCTTCTCCACACCAGATATAGCTGGATCTATTAGTAGAGAAGTAGGAGACCAACTAGGGGGAAGCGACCATCGCCCAATCTTTCTTACTGTCCAGAGTGCAACTCTCAGTACAGGCCCAGCCATTACAAGATGGAACTACAAAAAAGCCAACTGGGGTTTATTCAGGCATCAGGTGAACACGCTGCTGTCTACCCTCAAGGTACAGAACAGAGACATTAATGAAGTGGTAAAAGACTTCAACAGATGCATACTACAAGCTGCAAAAGAAACCATTCCCAAAGGATGCCGGCGTAACTACATACCATACTGGTCCAGCACACTCCAAGAACGTCAGGAAGCTATGGACAAGGCTAGAAAGGACGCAGAGTCTCAGCCTTCACTTGAAACTCACAACAAATGGAAAAAGGCTGTAGCAGAGTTTCAGAGAACAAAGCTAGAAGAAAAGCGGAAAAGCTGGAGAACTAAAACGGCATCGCTGAACCTTGAGAAAGACGGCAGGAAACTTTGGAGATTAGTCAAGTCTCTAAATGAAGAGCATTCCTCACCAAGGCAGACTATCACATTGGATGAAGGTGGCAAACTTTTCAGAGGAAAACAAGCTGCAGACTTGTTTGCTAGAAGATACAGTTCAGAAAGCAACTTACCCATTAACATAGACCATCAGAGAGAGATAAGAAAAGAAATACTGGCAACCATGGGACAGACAGATACTCCTGCCCCAATGAGGGAACCCATCACACTAGGAGAACTACAGAAGGCTATTTCCAAGCTTAAGTTTCAAAAGTCACCCGGCCCAGACAAAATCAGCAACGAAATGCTAGTAAATCTGAGCTCAGCAGCAAAGACAAAACTGCTTGAGATATTCAACCACAGCTGGTTGAAAGGAACGGTACCCCAAGTATGGAGAGAAGCCATCACAATACCCATACTAAAGAAAGGGAAATGTAAGACCGAGGCTGCAAGTTACCGGCCAATCAGTCTCACAAGCTGTGTTGGGAAGACTATGGAGCGAATAGTCAACCACAGATTGAAATGGTATTTAGAGTCTGAGCAGATCCTGGTGCCGGAACAAGCTGGATTTAGAGAATGCTACAGTATAGAAGACCAAGTTACTTACTTGTCTCAAGCAATAGAAGATGCCTTCCAGGAGAAGAAAAAGGTCCTAACGATCTGGGTCGACTTCAAGCAGGCCTTTGACAAGGTGTGGAAAGATGGCCTCATTGCAAAACTTAGGAGAAGTGGAATCCAAGGCAACATGATGAAATGGATCCAGTCATACTTGCATAACAGGAGAACTAGAGTCACTCTTGACGGTCTGCAGAGCAGAAAAGTGTTGCTCCATCAGGGGGTACCTCAAGGAGGAGTAATTTCCCCAACACTCTTCCTTGTTTACATCAATGACCTGGTGAAAGATCTCCCTGCAGGAGTTAAAGCTGCCTTATATGCAGATGACCTAGTACTCTGGTGCGCTGATGAAAATGTCACCACAGCAAATTATAGAATGCAGCGGGCAGCAGACATGCTAGTGTCATGGGCAGAGAAATGGCTTATCACAATAAACACAGACAAAACCTCCACAACACTGTTCTCCCTCGCCCCCAAGGACAAATCAGCTAACATACACCTAGGGACAAACGTGATCAAGGAAGAAAGCTACCCCACCTATCTTGGGGTGACATTTGACCAAAGGCTTACATGGAATAAGCATATTGAAAATGCAGAAGGAAAGGCCCGAAGACGACTAGGCATACTCAGAAAATTAGCAGGTACCAACTGGGGAGCAAATGAACGAAATCTAAAGAAGATTTATAATGGAGTAATAAGACCACACTTAGAGTTTAGCTCAGCAGCATGGTCATCAGCTGCTAACTCACATCTGCAGTCTTTGGACAAGGTGCAAAATCAAGCTCTCAGGCTCATTACAGGAGCCATGAAAACTACACCAATAACAGAGATGCAGAAGGTTGCTGGATTACAGACATTGTCCCATAGAAGAGACACAAAAACCATGATCCAGATGGAAAAGTACAACAGTATGCCAATGCACCCAATGAAGGCAAGACTAGATGATCTGGCATTGGGACGTCTAAAGCGTAGCAGCTTTGTGCATCGGGGAAAAAGACTTATAAGACAGCATCAAGAAGACCTATCCATGAAGACAACACCACTGAAGCCCACCCTATACCCTGTACCATGGGAGCAGGCCAGCAGTGCCCTCCAAATTAATACAACAGTCAGTGGTCTCACAAGTGGATGTGAGTATAATGATCTGCAAAAACGAACTGCTACATTGAGTATGATCCAAGAAAGCTATCCCGATCAATCATGGATACATGCCTATACAGATGGATCAGCAACTAATGCTGTTAGGAATGGAGGTGCCGGTATCTTTATCTCATATCCTGACAACCACTATGAGACTAGGCACATTCCCACTGGTAAATTCTGTTCCAACTATACAGCTGAGGTTCAAGCTCTAGAGCAAGCTGCAAACATGATTTATAACACCAACTCTGACTGCCACCAGGTAGTCATCCTCACAGATGCACTGTCTGTCCTGCAAGCTCTCAAGGGTGGTAAACTCCCGCATCTGAGAAATGAACTAAACAAGGTAGCTGCCAAAAAGAGAACCATACTTCAGTGGGTACCATCTCATTGTGGTGTACCCGGAAATGAAAAGGCAGATAAACTTGCAAAAAAGGGAGGAGAATGTGAACAAGAAGATAATGAAGTCACATACTTTGAGAAAAAGAGAGCTATCCAGACTATCAGAAGAGAACAGAACCAACCCAAAGACGACTATCACACTCTCGACCGGCAGGGACAGACAACTATTTTTCGACTCAGGACAGGGCATAACAAACTGAATAAACACATGCACAAGCTACGATTGTCTGCTTCACCACTGTGCACATGTGGATTAAACGAACAAACTGCTGAGCATGTTCTACAGGACTGTCCTCTGTATGACCAGTTAAGAAAGATATACTGGCCCAATGACTCAACACTAAACTCAAAGCTATATGGAGTTAAAGAGGAACTTCAAACAACAGTCGAATTCATCATGAGAACTCGTCTGACGGTGTAATCATCAAAGATGTGATCGCAAGAAGAAGAAGAAGTTATCATGGCCAGGTTAAAGAATGGAAAAGCTCCTGGCCATGATAACTCAGACGTCACTTGAATATTTTCAAAGAAAGCCGTGGTCAGCTTCAGGCTATTTGTATCTCCATAGAGTTTTTCTAAAATGGTACTGGTGATGGCCATATGCGCTTTCTATGTTCCTCATATGGTGGGCATCTTTGAAACAGATTTTCAGCAGTCATTTTATCAGTGCCACATTTACACTCACTGGTAGATCCTATCTTTAGCTTGTTGAATAGATGATATCCCAATCTGTTGTGTTCTGTGCGAAGTCTGAAGATTATCACTTGTTCTCTTCTGCTGAGCTGGTAATATGCGTCAATTTGTGTGTGTCCTGAATGCTCTGCAGGCCATTAGTTTCTGTATCTGGTTCTGATAAAACTCTTTGCCTCTTCAAAAGTTATGCTTGTATCAGGTTGAGGTAGCTTTCTACCTTCCTTTGCCAATCTATTGGCCTCTTCATTGCCGGGGATGTTACAATGAGATGTCATAATAGTTCAACAGTACTTCTTCTTTGTACACTTTCAGGCGTTGACTAGAATAAGTTTTTAAAAAGCGGTGGTCAGCCTGAAGTTATTGGTATCTCCATAGAGTTTGTCCAGAAGGGGTACTGGTGGCAGCCATATCTGTGACCTACTAAGTATACAACTCCTGTGTCTCTAACGCACCAAGACTGCTAGTCAACAAATCACCATCATCACCATTCGTAAGCTCCTGTGGAGCATAGACCTTCAGCAAATACATTCCAAGCTCTCTTGTCCCATGACATTCGCTCGAGATCATTTCATGTCTTAGTATCATACCTAGAGGTCTTTTATATTTGGACATGCGCCATAATATAACCAACTAGGTTGAATGGGACGCGCCTCGCCAAAACGAGGCAAATTTTTTTTTTTTTAAATTTCTTCTTTATCTCTTTAATTTATTGTCTGCAGTTCCATGTTTTGTGTGTGTGTGGTCTACCTCTACCTCCCTTAACCTGGGGATTCCAGAACAAAGAATGCCTCAGGTTTCCTCAGTGTGTGTTCTATCCCTCACCAGTGTCTGCTAAATTAAACAAAAATTATGTTTAAATAAGATGTTACCCAGCATCCCCATGGGAACACCTTGATTCAGTTTTTTTTCTACCGTATCATATATTAATTTGGACTGGTGTTTACATTTGGGACTACCACAGACACTCACATCTTTCTTAGCTAGTAAAAACACAGATTCAGTGAATTTCCACCAAAAGCACTAGTCTGATGTCCTCTTGTAGTTTTGTCTGGATTAAAAGAGTTGTCGGACCATCCATTCCTGGAAAATCGTTGGTGTACCTGTACCAGAAAAGAGAGTTGAAAATCTGGGGATATAACAGGAAAAGAAGATTGGTAAAAAACTGAAATAGCTTGTGTTGAGGAGACTAACTGTAAAGTTCTTTTTTTTTATAATATGTAAAGAACATATATGCAGCTGGTTGTTAATATTGATTGAAGCCAGTAGAGTATCATTCTGCATTGTTGGTTGTATTTTTATATTACTATTTGTGCCTTACCCTCTTCATGGTAACCCAGGAAGGTATACTAAGCATAGTGCCATGTATTTATAATTGTGATATTCAGAAGTAAAGGGTAAATCAGGTTTAATTTAATGGTACATTGATGCTGTAGTCATCATCCTGATTTGATTATTTTTTCAATAATATTTTACCTCATTTTGGTGAGGTGCGCTCTGTTTAATCTAGGCACAGGGTCCATCGGTTATATTGGGATGAATGCTCAGATATAAAAGACCTTGTTGTCTGGTTTATTTATTATCATCATTACCCTTCTCTTCACCAATTAGACCCTTCAAATCTTCATTGATGCCAAAATCATCACAGGCAGTAATTAAGGCAGATGAGTTTTCATTCCAGCATCATCATAGAGCCAAATGATGCCAGGCTTCCATTTATCTTGAGATGTCATCAATTTCCTGTGATTTTAGTTTTTACCACGACAGTCAATAAAGCACAGGGACAATTAGTTGGTCATGTAGGTGTTATCTACCAGAAGCAGTCTTGGCTCATGGTCAGCTTTAGGCAGCACTTATGCGAGGAAGGAACCCAGACAATCTTAAAGTATATATTTAGGACACAGGCTACTAAGGCAAAAATATTTTAACGAGAACTGCACATTTACAAAAAAATGTTGTGAAAAAGAACTGTTGAGTAATTATTCAAATAACAGTCTATTACCTTATTTCACTTTTCCTCACCCGATTTTTGACGGGTTGTTCCGTGACTTTATAGCCAAAGATCCACTGAAGGTGAAACCGAATGGAAAGTAATGAACTAAACACAGGAGAAATGGTGCAGTCCTCGTGACATGAAGCATAAAAGCACATCAAAATTATTTCACTTCATTTTTTTTCTTCAAGAATAATCCAGGATAAATTACACATTGATAATCCCATAACCATATGTTGTCGTGTAGTCACAAGACCAAATTTTATCATTTAATCACAATGCCACATGTTATCATATAATCACATAATCCTGTTATCACTTAATCACAGTACCACATTTAATAATATAATCTGCAAATGTGTACTCTTCCAGCCTAGATATATTTTAAAAAACACACACAGTTCTAATTTCCTGAGGATTACTAGTGTACTACTGTTATGCATAGATGATTAACTTTATTTCCTGGTTAAGTACGGGTAAACAAAAAAAGTGTTTTTTTTAATATGTGAAAGGATAATCTCCGAAAAACCAACAAGCTTAATTGTCTGGTGACCAGTTAAAAAGATTTGGTTGCTTATGATAAGCTGGCAGGTTAAATCGTCTGTGGTGAATTGGCAAGTTAAATCACTCATTAAACTGGAAAGGCATAATCAAGTTTAATCATCTGTGGTGAACTGTTAAAAATATTTGGTCAATATAAGGTGGCGGTTAAGGCATATATGGTGAAATGGCAAGTTAAATCACTCTTGAAACTGGTAAGTTCAGGCATAATCAACAAGATTAATCATCTGTGGTGAACTTGCAAATTTAATTGTGAGTTAACCTTGATGAACGCCCTGGCTAAATCACCTGTGGTGATCTAGTATTTAATTACCTGTAGTGAACTCACTAGCTTTTATAGCATGCCAGGAATGTGTCACCAACATCTTATTGTAGTGGTGAGTTGTGGCAATTTTAAAAGGGAATTATTTACTTGTTGAGCACATTTATGTGTGATTATGAGGTGAGGGTAGGGTTATAAATAAACATATTCAATTATCTGTGATTCCGAGAACAAAAAATATTAGCATTTGTGTTTTTGATTAAAAGCTGTTGTTGAGTAATCTTAATTTCTGACATAATTAATCCTACCATGTGTATTTTCTGAGATAAAAAGATATTTAGTTAAAATCTGTTTTATTTTGACATGAAAATTTCAATTAACTTGAGCTTATTTGCTGTAAAGAAAGGATTTTAGTAGTTGCATTTGTTGTTTTAAATAAAAAGTTTTGATACATTTTAATATTTATGTTTCTTAGATACCGTAACAGTTTTAATTAATCTTTGCAGTTTGTGGTTCTGAATTTAGGATTTTAGTTATTCCTTCTGTGAAATGCTGTGTAAATCTGAAGTTAAGACACCTTTTGTAGTAAGAAAGAGTAGTAAGAACCTAGGCCATATTTTATAGTTTGCTATAACATTGAAGTTGGGCAGAAGATGTGTTTGTGTCATACCCACAAACACTATTTATATTTATTATAGAAAGAATCACCATGTAGGCAAGCCTGGTTTCATATTACCAGAGTGAATTATCCTTTGTCGAGCCAGTAAATATTTTGCAGAGAAATTAAAAGTGTCATGTACATACAAGCTTCAGCATGATATGCTTGGAAAATGATGCAAACGTCAGGACAGAGAAGAAAAGACAAAAGTAATGAAGCTGACGAATTTCTGATTGGCAGAGCATTTAAAGCTTTTGCCTCATATGGCAAAGTTTCTGGGTTCAATACCTGGTAGTGTCATGCTCTAGTTTACCCAGCTGTAAATGGGTACCTGACATTGCTCTTGAGCAGGGGAAGGCAAAGTAAGAGAACTGGTCACCCCAGCTTCTAAAGCTGGACCTAGTATGAAGGGACTATCTTTACCTTTTTAATGATACTGACAAAAAGTTAAGCATGACCTGAGACATGCCGGAGTTGGTGGCGCTACAAGCATTTACCAGCCATGTTGTTAAGCAAACAGAGGAGAGTTGTGCAATCACATCACATAAGACATATTTCTACAGAACCTATTACTGCAAAAGAACACACAGTACTGTATATATTGAAGCATGTTTTGAAAATACATTTGTATAAAAAAATCCACAACAGTGAAAGTAATAAAGATTCCTAAACAACATTTATGAGTGTCTATTGGGAGAATGGTTAGAGGGTTTACTTCTTGAGGCAATGTTACTGGGTTCAAAACCAGGTATCATCACGTTTCAATCTACCTGGCTTTAAATGGGTACCTGACTCTGCTCTTGAGTTAGGAACAGCAAAAACAGCAAGGAAGGGAACCAGTCACTCGTCTCATAAAACTGAGACCTAGTATTCAGTAATGAAGTCTGTAACACTTCACTCATCTGTGGTAGTTTCAACTGTGGGACTACTTTTACCGTTTAAACATAAAAAAACACAAATAAATGCACCAATTTTGTGTTACCATTTGTTGGTCCCTGGGGCTGTGATGTTACTGTAAATATTAAAAAATTAATCAAATTGTAGTGTAATTTTTCTTCATTGCCTTAGTCAGTCTTACAGCAGATTGTTATAGACTTTGTTTGATGTTTTACTGTAAGAAATATAGAGGAAGCAGTGAAATGTTAAGGTGAATCAGCCGATTATATTAAGATGTTGCTTCAAAAAAAGTCAAGTTTTACTGTATCATTGATTTACCCACCTGGCATATTCTCTTGCTCCGTGCAGTCTCTGAAGAGACCAAGATAGAAAGGACTACTGCATCCTCAGACAACCAGTATATGGTTGTGCATAAGGCTGGAAACCTCATCATTTAAAACAAATTGCCATAGAAACTAAGTCTGCAAGAGCATGTGACTGCTTGGTGCAGGCTTCCTGCAAGGGAACCAGCTGTAGTTGTGGCTCCATGTTCCTTAACTCTTTGACTCCATAATTATTTTTTTACCCTGTGCCTTAATTATTTTTTGAAGAATTCTAAACGGTGAAGTGTACTGTCTTTTAGTCTAAATTTTATGTCAATCTTTTCTGTGAATATGTACATATATATATCAACCTGTATGGAAATATATAAAGATTTGGTAGTATTAACACAAGTATGTTCGGTTTACTTAAAACAATTTGCATGTAAAATTGAAAAACACTAACAAGTTAATTGTAGAATATGAAGTAAAAAACATTGATTATGGCCGCAGTTAGTACATTTTGTGTTATTCACATTAATTTTTACTGTGGTCCCTTATAAGAATAAAAGAAATTATACAATATTGCATTACGTAATTTTCAAACAAATAAACAAGGACAGCATCATATAAAATCTTGTTACACTTTAATGTTTTAATAGTATGCCTAGCTTCATCAGGACTAGTGATTATATGTTATTGTAGGTCTAGTTCTGTTGCTTTTCAATCGGCCAGGCTATGAGCACGGCCACTCATTAACTAAATCTAATGTGTCTAGCCTTTCTGCACCGATTCCGTTATTTGGCAACAAACTGCAACTACCAAACAGTCAGTGTCAATGTGAACAATATTTCAAAATAGTTTGTCACAGTTATTTGCTTAAGAGACTTAGAAATTGTATAAATAGAGCTTGATATATTTGTGTAGCAGTAACAACGAAAAACGCAAACACGCGAATTGGCACACAAATTGTAATGATATCATCAAAACACGCACATATGCTGCTTTACTACACTCAAATTAGTTGTTTAAATAGTAGCTGAAATCATTTTACATGTTTTAAAATCTGAACTGCATTAAACGGAGGATTTTTTGGAATTTATTTATGATAAACTAAAAACAATGCTCATAGTGTTGTTTTGGCACAGGTGTCAAATCTGACCAAAGCTCTGAGCGTTGCTCCGGAGTCAAAGAGTTAAGGAGTGCAAAGGAAAACGATGATGATATTGCCTTGGTCCTTAACAGAGCACAGAATGTGATGCTTGTCTGCTACTTTACGTTTAGCTATTCCTACGTCAGACTTCTGCTCGTGAACAATTTTGTGTGTGTGCAGCAATTTTCCGTGTCTAATTTTTGGGTCATCCTATGTTTTGTTTCTCCTGTGATATCTTATTGCTATTTATGGGTGGGAGTGTCCTGGCATCTATAAGGACATCCATGGTAGCTTGTGCCATAATTTCATCTTGTGATCACAGTGATTAATGCTTCTTTACATGCTTTTACTAGTGAAATATCATTGTTTTAAAATGATGTTTGGGCAGAATATTTATTTAATCTTGTTTAAAAATAGTCCCACAGGATTTGAAGTTTTGTTATAATACTGTTTGTTGTTTCTAGCAGTCAACTCTGTATAGTGAAACAAAAGACAACTGAGATTGGTTTCAGGGGGTCTTCATCTCACTCCTTATGCAGCAAGAAAGTGCAGCTGGTCATGAAGCTTGCACCAAAGCATTAATATGCTCTGGCAGAAGTGGATTTTATTACAGTTTGTTTTTTATGATGAGGTTGCCAGCATAATGCACAGTCTCAGATGTGGCTCCCTCTTGTGACGTGTCCAAAGGAATAGTAGTCCTGTTTGTTCTTTGTTGCCTTAGAGACCTCTAGGAAATGCACAGGACTAGCCATATTTTCCACATTATGAGACTATTTTTTGGGCCTGAAAAATTTGGCTAAACAAAATTCCCTTGTTACATATCAACTAAGAATATTTTGGTCTGCATCCAGAACAAAGAGAATGTTGCATGATTGGAGAAAAGTTGTATAATCTGTGAATTTTAAATATGAGAAAAATATTGTTCTCAAATCTTTGTGTGCCTTATGGTCAAGAAAGTTAAGTTACTTGATTTCCAAAATACTAGGAACTTTGTAATGGCATGCTTTGCTTTGGCTAATGTAATACCAACACATTTTCTACTGTCCACATGTGTAGTTCATGCTGCTGAGTTATGTAACTGTGTGCCATCTTCCACAGGTCGATTGTAAATTTTATGCTTAAACATTAAAGTACAGATTCGCAAGTTATGCTTAAACATACACGTTTAGATATAACTTAAACAGGATATTATTTGTGAAAATGCTAAGTAACAAGCTAGGAATGAAAAGAGAATTAATGACGGAGATCAAAATTAGTTAAAATATTTTGGCCATATAAAAAGACACAATACCTTGCTGAAGACAGTAATGGAAGGAAAATTAGCAGGTAAACATATAAGAGGAGGACAGTGCTATTATGTGGGAAGATAATATCTAGAGATGGACAGGAAAGAGTCTTATCAGAGTGCACCATCAAGACAAGAGATGGACAGGAAAGAGTCTATCAGAGTGCACCATCAAGACAAGAGGTGGACAGGAAAGAGTCTATCAGAGTGCACCATCAAGACAAGAGATGGACAGGAAAGAGTCTATCAGAGTGCACCATCAAGACAAGAGATGGACAGGAAAGAGTCTATCAGAGTGCACCATCAAGACAAGAGGTGGACAGGAAAGAGTCTATCAGAGTGCGCCATCAAGACAAGAGGTGGACAGGAAAGAGTCTATCAGAGTGCACCATCAAGACAAGAGATGGACAGGAAAGAGTCTATCAGAGTGCACCATCAAGACAAGAGATGGACAGGAAAGAGTCTATCAGAGTGCACCATCAAGACAAGAGGTGGACAGGAAAGAGTCTATCAGAGTGCACCATCAAGGTGAGAGACAGGAAAGAGTATCAGAGTGCACCATCAAGACAGATGAACAGGAAAAAGTCTATCAGAGTGCACTATCAAGACAAGAGACAGGAAAGTGTCTATCAGAGTGCACCATCAAGACAAGAGACAGGAAAGTGTCTATCAGAGTGCACCATCAAGACAAGAGGTGGATGGGAAAGAGTCTATCAGAGTGCACCATCAAGATAAGAGACAGGAAAGTCTATCAGAGTGCACCATCAAGACAAGAGGTGGACAGGAAAGAGTCTATCAGAGTGCACCATCAAGACAAGAGACAGGAAAGTGTCTATCAGAGTGCACCATCAAGACAAGAGACAGGAAAGTGTCTGTCAGAGTGCACCATCAAGACAAGAGACAGGAAAGTGTCTGTCAGAGTGCACCATCAAGACAAGAGACAGGAAAGTGTCTATCAGAGTGCACCATCAAGACAAGAGACAGGAAAGTGTCTATCAGAGTGCACCATCAAGACAAGAGACAGGAAAGTGTCTATCAGAGTGCACCATCAAGACAAGAGACAGGAAAGAGTATCAGAGTGCACCATCAAGACAAGAGATAGGAAAGAGTCTATCAGAGTGCACCATCAAGACAAGAGACAGAAAGTGTCTATCAGAGTGCACCATCAAGACAAGAGACAGGAAGTGTCTATCAGAGTGCTCCATCAAGACAAGAGAGAGAAGACATTGGAGATTCACTGCAGCCGACCTTCATTATGGAGATGGCAGATGATGATGATGATAAAGAACAAGTTATATTGAAATAAGTGCAAACATGCAGTGCTACAAGTTAAATTTTGATATTGGTCAAACAGTTTTACTTCTTGCAATCATGCAGTGAATATTATATTTAAACAATAGGAAAACCGTATGCAGCTACATGTATTTCCCGGGGGAAAAAATAAAAACTGCTCCCTGAGGCATATCATAAGAAGGTGATTAATATGAGCTTGTGTTTGGGGATGGCAACCTCATCATGTACAGCAAAATTTGCTACAAAATTACTGCACAAGAGCAATTGAATACTTTAGTGTAGACTTGTTGCAAGTGGGACCAGCTGCAGAAGTGGCTCTAGCTGGACTTGAGAGCAGACAGACAAAGATGATGAAACCATATATGGAGGGGTCCACTCAGCTGTGGCTGAGAGATCAGGAATACATATGCCAAGCAGGAGGAAACACACTGTAACAGTATTCCACTTGCTTAAGCTGTACACAAAGGATCTGATGGCGGGATAATTTCTTAAACACAAAGTATACCAGGCCAGAGAATGGTCTTTATTCTGGAATCCCCAGGGTAAGAGGGAGACTGAATAAAATACATGGAGAAGAGAACTGGAGACAGAATTGAGAGGGAAAAGAAAGACTTGGAAAGAACCTGCAACTGATAACAACGGGGACAAGACGACCTGGCATGAGTTTGTTGAAGGCCTATGTCACGTGACAAGAGGACCTGGCATGAGTTTGTTGAAGGCCTGTGCTAAAAAGCATTGACGATTAAATCTGGACAGTGTTGGAAAATACACGTATTATTGTGATAACAGTGACTCCACTGTCTAGACCTCATATGTGGAATAAAAGATGAACATAGACTGAATGACATTTGTTATAGGGTAGCACACGTTTGCTAAATGAGCACAGGGTCCTACAAAACTGTACCACATAGATATGTGCAAAATACATATGGAAGCATCAGTACCGATTTTGGAGAATAGAAGTTGATTATCACAAGCAGGTGGAGAACTTTGGTAGATCAACATATAACAGAAGATGAAGTCAGCTTGTGGATTTAAATGGCAGTTGACAAATCCAACACAATAGAATGCATCTTCATTGTTATTTAGAATGTGGCACTCAAAGTGAAGTCTGTGTAGGCATAATAAAAATGATAAACAATGGACATCATAATATAAGGTATACACATTCACAGGAAGTGTTGACTAAAGTAAGTCATTCACATATATACTGTTTTGTTATTTATTGTGTCACTTCATATAGGAATGAACTTCATTTTAAAAGTGCTGAGAATTTGGCATACTGATATGAGAAGGATCGACAGTCAAAGGAACACCATGCAAATGCTTTTATACCTATGAAACTCTACATATTGACAAAGAAACTGATTTGCTTTATTAATATGTCTAGCTGGGGAAATGATTTCCTGACTTTATGTAGAAGGCTTAGGCATTAGGCACACCAAGAAAAACCAATACTAGGGTAAAGGTCAAATACAAATTTTATGTACGTTATTTTTACAGATGAGCACAGGCAGTATGTGATAATCTATTCTTGTGGCACCTGTCAAACATACTTACCATTTAGTCTTGTTTGTGTAAAGGTGTTTTATTTTAAATGATTTGTTTGTTACAATATTCCTGCTGGGCTTTATTTATTTGTACTTGACTGATAATTAAAGTTATGATATATTACCTTACTGCTTGAATTATTCTTGTTTTTAGTATTTATGTGATGTATTGTATAGTTTATTCGTTCTTCATTCATGCTCTGATGCTGTGAAATTGTCTTGATGAGATTCACTAGTGTTTTTGGGCATGCCAAGTCTTCATCAAGCAGATAGCTTTGTACTGTCATGAAGTAAAAGACATTGCTACAAAAACTAATACTGTAAGAGATGTGAATGCTTGATGCAGCTGTGAGGGGACCAATAGCAGTGGTGGTTCAATGCTCCATAAGGAGAACAAAGAAGAGTGATGACAATTTTGTTAGGTCTGTGGACCAGTTCATCCTATTTCAACAGACATTTCTGTCGGGTCGCCTTCCTAAGCCTTTGACTATCCCCAGGCTGCCTGCAAAGCAGCAGGTTTGTGTTTCACTTTGTCTGGTAACAACCCTTCTCGACATATCCAGCATGGAAGACCCTGCTGGTAGTTATGCTACCGCTGACATAGCTTTTGGGGTCATAGGGACCATGCAAGCTCCTTTAACACTGCAAGGTGGAGACATGAGAGAGGAAGGATGTGCCAAGTGACAAATTTGATAGGAATTTTAATTTTCATATATTTTATACATCTGTAGGACAACATTAGACAATCTTTGAAGGATCGAGGACTAGAATGGAACCAGGCCAGGAGGAAGACAGCCGATAGGATAGTCTGGCGCTCTCTCTTCTAAACCTCTACACCTCACGGTAGAAGGGGAACGACTAAGTAAGTAAGTAAGTAAGTAAGTAAGTAAGTAAGTAAAGTAAGTAAGTAAGTAAGTAAGTAAGTAAGTAAGTAAGTAAGTAAGTAAGTAAGTAAGTAAGTAAGTAAAGTAAGTAAGTAAGTAAGTAAGTAAGTAAAGTAAGTAAGTAAGTAAGTAAGTAAGTAAAGTAAGTAAAGTAAGTAAGTAAGTAAGTAAGTAAGTAAGTAAGTAAGTAAGTAAGTAAGTAAGTAAGTAAGTAAAGTAAGTAAGTAAGTAAGTAAGTAAGTAAGTAAGTAAGTAAGTAAGTAAGTAAGTAAGTAAGTAAGTAAAGTAAGTAAGTAAGTAAAGTAAGTAAGTAAGTAAGTAAGTAAGTAAGTAAGTAAGTAAGTAAGTAAGTAAGTAAGTAAGTAAGTAAGTAAGTAAGTAAGTAAGTAAGTAAGTAAGTAAGTAAGTAAGTAAGTAAGTAAGTAAGTAAGTAAGTAAGTAAGTAAGTAAGTAAGTAAGTAAGTAAGTAGTAAGTAAGTAAGTAAGTAAGTAAGTAAGTAAGTAAGTAAGTAAGTAAGTAAGTAAGTAAGTAAGTAAGTAAGTAAGTAAGTAAGTAAGTAAGTAAGTAAGTAAGTAAGTAAGTAAGTAAGTAAGTAAGTAAGTAAGTAAGTAAGTAAGTAAGTAAGTAGTAAGTAAGTAAGTAAGTAAGTAAGTAAGTAAGTAAGTAAGTAAGTAAGTAAGTAAGTAAGTAAGTAAGTAAGTAAGTAAGTAAGTAAGTAAGTAAGTAAGTAAGTAAGTACGTAAGTAAGTAAGTAAGTAAGTAAGTAAGTAAGTAAGTAAGTAAGTAAGTAAGTAAGTAAGTAAGTAAGTAAGTAAGTAAGTAAGTAAGTAAGTAAGTAAGTAAGTAAGTAAGTAAGTAAGTAAGTAAGTAAGTAAGTAAGTAAGTAAGTAAGTAAGTTATACATCTGTATGGAGAAGAACAAAAATGACAACTAGAAATTTATGGACTTCCATAAATGGGTTTTGTTTGGTTTTAAGGACCACCTTCATTGCACATGGACATCTCCATAAGTGCTCCGACCTCCTCACTTAGATCACATAAGGAGGATCTCAGCTCAGTGCACAAACTCTGTAGCATCGGTGAGGATCCCAATTTGTGTATACAGGAATCACAAATTCTATAAATATTTTTGTGGTGGGTAGGTTTCCTAATTTTTAAATTTTGCCAGGGCAGCTGCCGTATGGCCTACTCTTTAATGATTTCCAACTGCTGGGAGATTTTTACATGTGTAACATGGACACGGGACCTTCAATTTTTTTCGCCCTTATCCGAGGATAAGGCATCTGATTTCACTACCCAGGAGATCAGAGTGCTGGGAGTATTGCATCATTAGGAACCACTGGTTCGGAAAAAGAATTTCCATCAGTTATATTCCCTGTGCTCCGAGCGAACCCAGTACCTTTAGAATTAGAGGTGGACGCCATTCCGCTGAGCCACTCTGACCCCTAAATGGTACTAGCTTCGAACAGTAGGATTGAGTGGTATGACAAGATCACCAATGTGGAACTGTTGACAAGATCACCAATGTGGAACTGTTGACAAGATCACCAATGTGGAACTGTTGACAAGAACCAGACATGTGCCTGTGGAACAAGAGGTGAGAAGATGCTGACACTGAGTAGACACACATTGAGAAAATGCGCTGAAATCATTACACAGCAGTTCTTTATATGGAATGGACAGAGTAAGAGAGGTGAGGGGAGGCCAGAAAACACGGAGAAGGGAACTGGGGTCAGACATGAAAGGGTTAAAGAAGACACCTTGAATGGATGGCACAAGAAGGAAATCTTGGCATGAGTTTGTTGAAAACCAATGCTCCTTAGGCATCTGAAGAGTAAAGATAAAGAAAGAAAGGACGAATTTCAAATTTTGTTCTTTGCATGTTATATTGTTACTGTTGATCACAATCGGTGTCACTGCACTCCGGTCAAACCTATAGGTGCTCAGTCTCCCTCAGCAAATGTCGAAGGGTATGAATGATAATTGTTCCTGTAGCGCGTTGGTTGCATACACGCTGGATGCGTCCTGTCATTCGTCCATCCCTGCTGGTCTTACGTTTGATGCCTAATTCCAGCAATCCTAACCTTGATGATTCATCGACTGCAGGTCATTCTCTACCAGGCGATCATTAATTGTCCTCAGTATCCCTCCCTTATCCATCTCCAGTGCACCTCCTATGGGTGCTCTTGAAGCTAGTATGTCAGCTCTTTCATTGCTGCGCATCCTTACATTATCAGGACAACAAAACGAACGAACGAACGAACTTTATTTTCAAAGGATTGAGAATTGGGCACGCAGGCCCGTCTAACATTCTGCCCTTCCTTTCGGGCTGAAGATTCGAGTGTTCTATGGAGGTTTTCCATTCATGTCGGAGCCATCCACTTTGGACCTTCCAAAGCATGGATTGTGAGTCTGATACAATAACCGCCCTTGTTAATGAAGTCTCAGACAACCATCTAAATGCTGCAGTAGCTGTCTCTACCTCCATTCTCATGCTGGAGGTTGTTACCGTGTTAGCCCCGCAATGTCAGCGGCGATTCTGCCTTTTACTCTAGCAGAGAAGCCCCATCCTGATTTCTCACCATGGATTACAGACCCATCAGTGTACACAACGGTATCATCATCCCCAGCATGATCATTTATCAGTTGATCAATTTCCAGCTGTGCCCTCCCACTGGCCTAAGTTCTACACTCTCTACCAAGGCTGACGATGACTTATTGGTATTTAGTCCAGTTCTCATCTGATTTACTCCACTCTTCCCCTTTGAATATATTTGCAACTTGGTCACCTGCTTAATTGTTGCCTATGCCTTTGCCATCAATGACATCCCGCGCTTTATTCTCGCTCCCTTATGTCGTGTGAAATTCTAATCCACATATATAAATTAAAAAGTAAATGTAAAGCCTAACAAATAACTTCAATAAAAGGAAAGAAGAATGGTAAAGAGCAGTGCTGTCACAATGACTGTACTCGAAATCCCCCTTGTTTTCTACTTCGACTGCAAATTGTAACGTTTCACGTTGATAGTAAAAGCCTACTGCATCACTACACGCTTTCTTCAATAAAACGTGTACGGCATTTCTAAGAAAACCTTGAGCTAGGCACCCTGCGTAATGACCTAAATTAATACTTCCATTAATTTCATTTTATACACGGCGTGATGAAAAGACAGATGAACTTAGGATAGAGAGAAGGGAGGGCTGAAAGCAGGAACGCATGCAACACTAAACACGCGTCTCGCGATATACAATTAATGCCACCCTCCCCAAGCGAAAGGCCAGAAGCAATACCTTTTTTCAGATCGACAGTGATAAAAAACACTACCCATACCAGAGTTAGGTTTTAAAAACCTGAAAAACGCTTATTAGGAAACATGACATTATACTGGTTTACGTTTGAAAGCATGACAGTACCCAGACACCACATCGATCGAAGTGAACGGGAGGTAGAAGAAAATACATATTTTGAACGCAGCCACTTAGCTCCCTTAAATTTGTATATTTGGGTTCCTTAGGACTTGCTGACAAATAATATGTTAAGTGTTACGCAAATAGTCTAGGAATTACCAAATTATAGCCAAAAGAAATAGTGAGGGTGTCAGACAACACCAAAATCAGAATCGCTCAGTGGCAGATTTTGACACCACCATTGTACGGGAAATAGGTCCCCATGTTAAATCCTATTTGATTGGAGCGCAGTAAATGTAAGGCTAAACACGATTAGTCGGGCTACAAATACTATCTTTTGTTGTTAGGGGAGACGGAAGGAAGGGTACTTTTTTTCAAACGCTTGTGTAAACATGGCTCGATTGGTTAGACCCGCCAATATAGGCAATTAGGAGCGTCAGTTCAGTACCACATTTTCAAATAAACTTTCTAAAGAACCAGTGCGTTGAGCGCCAGTGCATATTTTTCTAAATAAAAGCCTGGGACATCGGCAGATCGAAATTGTGCTATATTCATTGCCAGTCAACGTAACTGTGTATTATTTCCATGAATTGTGGTAAGCTTGATATATTCAATATCTTTTTAATGAAAATTGAATGTAAATTGATAATTTATGTCTATATATGTGTGTGGTTCAGTAGCGAACATGAGGCAAAGCCTATATAGTGCTCCAAACTGAACAGAAGGTGTCGGAGAAAAGTAAAACTGCATGGAATTGCCAAACAGTACACTGACACCTATCTTATTGAATAGAAAGAACTAATGCTGGAATTGCAGAGGCGTAGTGACCATTAGGGAGGAGTATACTGGTGTAAATTGTTTCAGATGAAGCTGACAGTTGGCCTACCGCTCTGAACTCAGTGTTTGTTATGTATTGTGTTCAGTCTGGAAATAGATTATAAATTAGTTATGAAGTAGGAGGTACAACCTTCTTGTTTCAGGGACTGTGGTCCTAAAGTTATTGAGCAGCACCTGGTCTGAGCTTTGCTGAATCTGGAGGCTGACAGCATACTCCTGGGTCCAGATAGCGACTAGTGAGATGTCTCCAGAACACAGGGGAGCAATCGAGCAGAGGAGTCTTTTCCTGCCGCCATCACGAAAGTTAAGCCTCTGTGGCCAGAGGAGCTCAACATTATGTGTCCCCCTCAAAACTTGACATTATAGTAAAACTGAGGGTCAATACATTGTTTAAATTGATAGGAACGGTGAAGATTCCCCATACTATTTCCAAGATAAACAAACACTTGAAGTCATGATGACAAATAACAACATAGCTTGAAAAACAAAACCAGTATTACCTCATAGTACTACTACACAACTGACACACATAGGATAATACTAATAAAATATGTCACTACAAGGTTCATATTTATAAATTATGTACATATAAATTGTGATTACATTTGATTGTGATTCCTGGTTCACTGTGTAGTTGAATCAGGATATATATTAGTGAAAGTAATTAATACATATATATTTGAAACTTTACCAGTGACTCATTTAAGATAGTCTTATAGAGTGTTAAATGTGTGTGAGTGTCACAGTGTTGTCAAGTGTGGTGGAATAAATTAAATTGTTTATCTGTCTGTTGTTGTTGTGACTTACACTTCATCATTTACATAACCCTAGACATTTAACATAGTCATCACAATATTCCAGAATAATTCTGACTGAGGTATAAATGTGGTAGCAAGTAAGGTTATCTGTAAAACACTACACCTATTAGATACAGATACCTTCACAGCTGATCTCAGTCAGTACACTAAGTCCCCTATAAATATTATAACATCCCACTTTACCACACCTTAATGTCAGCTATGTTTCCATGTAGGGGGTGCCTTTTTCTGTGGTTACTTGCATATGGGCTTCTGACTGGGCCATCGCATATCTGGATCTAATCGATAGTAATCCAAGCATGTACCACATCGTCACGATGGGGATACCTCGCATACAGCCCAAGACTACAAGCATTCCGTCACTTTGAATGGGTTCCAAGCATTCACATTGGAGGAAGGAAAGCGAAAGAGAGGCCCACCAAAAACCATTTGGCCGAGAACTGTGGAGGCCGAGATGCAAAGAATGAACCAGAGCTGGGGCACTGCACGAAGGATGGTCGCCGACCGAGCAAAGGCGTGATGGCCACTGACTGTTTTCACATTCAGCAGTTAATGATCAAAGAAGAAGAAGTAGGAGCACCATAGCACACATGCCTTGTTGGGATTGATCTTGGAGCTGGTGTCCTCACACGATTTACCCACCTCATATAATGTCCTGTGTTTGCTATTGACCATATCTTGGTGGTCAGAACCAGTCCGGTAAATGAGTATGTCATCTGCAAAAGTCAATGATCGTCCCAGCCCAGTTGGCTGAATGGTGGCTACTTTTGCTGTGTAGATGTTAAACATCACCGGTGATGGTGGAAAGTCCTGGGAGTAATTTCAGGCAAATGCGTATCGGTTCTTATGTCCATGTTCCCAAGTGAAATGCAAATGATCTCTCAGTTAAGACAGCTGCTATCCATCTTGTTAGCCAAAGGTTAACACCGCAAGCCATTACACAGTTCATTAGCATTTCAAAGTTCACACTGTTATAAGCATCCTCTAGGTTAGGTTAGGTTTTTTAACCCCACACTTGAAAACTGGTAATTTTGTGTGTGCAAGGGATACCCGGTTAAACCCCATGTGGGTTATAATTTGGGTATATAGTGTTCATCTTTCCATATAGTGTATTACTTTGTTGTTTGTGTTGGCTCTTCCAGGCTGTAATTTGTCTGCCGTTTGTTGTGGCAATGTTTAATTTCTATGGGGCCTGTAATGTTTCTTCTTCCATGATACCATGTTGCTCTGTCTCGCTATTGAAATTTTTTTTCTGCTTGGCTTTTGTTGGTTTTGGATTGGTAGTTTTTGTTTGTTTGTTTTTAATTTTTTTTAAATATAATTCTTCTACTGGTATTGAATGGACTTAGTGGTTTTTTCCCCCCTTGTCATTATAATTTGTTCTAGTTGTTATATGTTGGTTCTTGTTCTGGTAATATAAAATTGTATTATATTGTGTAGCTCCCTGGGTAGGTCAACTTTCAGTACATTTTCTAGTGACAGTGATATCGAGTTTTGGGTTCTCAAGTATTCCATTAGCGGTTTTCTGTACTGTTCGTATTTTTTGCATGTTAACACATAATGTGCTATGGTGTTTTTCTCCTGAAATGTTGCACTGAAGAGTTCCTCCACCATGAAATAGCCTGTTCCTAGTTGAAGTCTAATTACTTTTCTGTTGCATGATATTTTTGGTTCTCTAGATATCTGACATGTCCAGGTTGGATCTTGTAGCAGTTTATAGGCGTTTCTAGCTTTCTTTCCAGTTTTCTTTCCATTCCTTTGTTATAATATTTCTAATTGTACTTTTGATCTCTGTTGTGCCTAAACCTGAGTTTATGTGGTTTGGGCTGGTTCTTCCTGCTTTTGCTTCCCTGTCAGCCACATCGTTTCCTTCTATTCCCACGTGAGAGGGTATTCATGCTAGTAATACTGAGCATCCCCTATTATTTAGGTGTGTACTAAGTTGCAACACTTCTTCTGCTATGTCTGGTCGGCTCCATTCATATGGGTTTCTTAGTGCTTGAAGAGCTGACAGTGAGTCAGTTAGGATTGTTAGCTTTTTTGGCTTGTCAGTAATTATTTCAAGTGCTTTTGCTATTGCTACAATTTCTGCAGTGAATATTGATGCGTTTTCAGCTAAAACTTTTCTTCAGCTTCCAGGCTGGTATGTGTATTCCTATTCCAAGTTCTTCATTTTCTATCTTAGATCCACCAGTGTATACTTTCAAGCTATCCTTAGTTGTCTGTTCTATATATTCTCTGGCTATGATTTTAATGTCGTATTTTCCTGCTTTCTTATTTATTTATATCTGAAAGATGAGAGTCAATGTTTGGTTTCTTGAGCTCCCAAGGAGGAATCACTGGTGTGTATTTACTACTACATTTTATTGCATTCGCTATAATACTGTTTTCTTCTATTTCCTCCTTGTACTTCCGTCCCATTGGGTATCTTGTGGGTTCCAGAGGGGTATCCCAGGTCATCGGGAAATTCTTCACAAACATTGCATGGACTGGGTGGTTTTAGTCAATTAGGACTTTGCCCATGTAATTCAGTCTAAGTTCTTTTCTTCTTAGCTTGGGTACTATTCCTAATGCTACCTCTAGTGCTTTTAGTGATGTTGATTTTGAGGCTCCAGCTATTGTACATAGTGCCTGGTGCTGTTGCTACAGCAACCGATTCTCGTTTACCTTGGGATACACAGCATATGCAAATGTTCCGGCATTTCCCCATGTTGCTTTCATGAGCCTATAGCTTCCGAAAGTTTCAGGAAGAATCTGCATTTTCGAGGCGATTCATTATTTTCTGTGCTACTATCTTTTCTAGTAGTTTACCTTAGACATTCTGCATTGTGTCAATTCGATAGCTGCTGAGCAGTGTGGGACCTTTACCAGGTTTAGGAAGAGGCCGTAGGTAACTATAGAGCCAGTCTTCCGGCACCTCAGCGTTTTGTATGCGGATGTTGAAATCCCTGACCACATTCATAATTTCTGTGTCGTCCAGCTGTTTAATGTATTGATACTGGACACTATCCGGGCCTGGGGCGGTGTTTCAACTGGTTTCTAACTTGTGCACAACGTCTTCTTCAGAAATGAGGTAGAAATATAACTCACATTTTATTATTCATTCATAACCCTCCACTCCCAAAGGAGCATAGGCCTTCAACAAACACTTGCCAAGTCCTCCTGTCACGTGCCATCATCTCAAGTTCTTTCCATGTTCTCCTCATCATTTTCACCTCTGTTTCTTCTCTGTGTGCTTCTTGGTCTACCTCTGCCTCTCTTTCCCTGGGGGTTCTAGAACAAGGACTGCCTTGTAATGCTATCAACAGGTTTCCTCAGTGTGTGTCCTATCCATCGCCATCGTCGTCTTCTCATCTCTTGTTCCACTGGCACTTGTCTAGTTCTTGTCATCAGTTCCACGTTGGTAACCTTGTCATACCATTTTAATCCCTCTATTCTACGCAAGCACCCATTATGAAAGTCTGTAGCTTTTTGATTGTTGTCTTTGTTGTTCTCCATGTCTCAGAGCCATACAATAGGATTGACTTCACATTTGAGTTGAAAATTCTTATTTTCGTGTTGGATCCGATTTCTCTTGATCTCCATATATTTCCCAATGCAATGAAAGCTCCTCTTGCTTTTTGTATGCTTAGTTTGATATCACTGTCTGTCCCTCCAACTTTGTCTATATTGCTGCCGAGATATGTGTACGATTCTACATCTTGTAGTGGTGTTTCTTCAAGTTCAACCCTGTTATCATTACCTGCATTTATTCTCATTATTTTTGTCTTTTCCCTGTGTATTTTCAGACCCAATTGCTGTAACCTCTCATCGAGTGTTTTCAATTTGTCCTGCATCTGATTACGGTTATGGGAAAGAAAAGCCAAGTCATCGGCAAAATCCAGATCATCCAACTGTTTAGTCAGAGTCCACTGGATTCCATTTCTGTTGTGTGTTGTCGATGATCTCATTACCCAGTCTATTGCTAGTAAGAAAAGAAATGGAGACAAAAGGCATGCCTGTCGCACTCCTGTTCTTATCCCAAACAGTTCTGTAAGCTGTCCTTCGTGAAGAACTCTGTATGTCATGTCTTCATATGTTTTCTTTATTAAAATTAATGATCTTCAGGGGAACTCCATAATGCCTCATCAATTTCCAAAGTGATTCTCTGTCTACACTGTCAAATGCCTTTTCGTAGTCCACAAATCCGATGTATAGTGGTTAATTCCATTCCAGACTTTGTTCAACTATTATTCTCAAAGTGGCTGTCTGGTCTGTACATGATTTGTTTTGTCGAAAACCTGCTTGTTCATCTCTCAGTTTCTTGTCTATGGACTCTTTTAATCTCTCAAGGATAATCCTGTTTAATACTTTTCCTGGCACTGATAGTAACATTATTCCTCTATAATGTGTGCACTCTTGTAAATTTCCCTTCTTAGGCAACTTAACCAGATATCATTCCTTCCATTCTGCTGGTATCTCTTCCTTTTCCCAGACTTTACCAAGTAATTTATATAACATCTCTGTAGCAGTGTCGATATCTGCTTTGATGGCCTCTGCTGGAATGCCATCAGGTCCAGACGCTTTTCCATCTCTTAGAAGCTTTATGGCTTTCTTTATTTCTTCCTTCGTTGGTCTTTCACCGTTAATTTGTAGCTCTTCTTCTGCTGGCTGGATGTCCGGGGGGTTTTGTGGAGCTGGTCTATTGAGAAGGTCCTCAAAATATTCTGTCCACCTCTTCATTTGCTCTTGTATATTGCTGAGCAGTTTTCCATTCTTGTCTTTTATAAGGCAACTTGTTTGCTTGTATTTCCCTGTTAGCTTCTTTGTGCTGCTATACAGTTCTCTCATATTTCCTTTGGCTGCAGCATCTTCTGCCTCTCTTGCCAACTCCTCAATATACTTCTTCTTGTCTCTTTTGATACTTCTTTTTACTTCTTTGTTTGCTTCTGTGTACACTTCTTGAGCCTTGGCTTTGGAACTTCTGGTTTTGCTTGTGTTTAAATCTGCTTTCTTGTTTTTCCTGTCTTTTATCTTATTGATGGTTTCTGTTGTTATCCATGCTTTTTGTTGTCGTTCCCTTTTCCCCAGTATTTCTTCACATGTCTCATTCCATACAGTTTTGATTTTCTGCCAATAGTCTTCTGTATTCTCTACATCTTCCAGCTGTTGGAGCACTTGGAATTTGTTGGATATTGTGACTGCAAATTTGTCTCTTGTTTCTTCATTTCTTAGATGTCCTACATTAAATTGTTGTTTATAATTTTGCATTGGTGCATATCTATTGAGTTTCATTTTTACTTTGGCTATCAGAAGGTGGTGATCTGATGCCACATCTGCTCCTCTATATACCTTTACATCCTGCAATGATGATCTAAACTTCTTTTTTATGCGTATATGATCGATCTGATTTTCTGTTTTATGATCTGGTGATATCCATGTTGCCTTGTGTATTCTCTTATGTGGAAACATGCTTCTTCCTATAGCTAGTTGATTTGAAGCACAGAAGTTTGAGAATAGTTCCCCATTTTCATTCATTATTCCGAGCCCATGTTTTCCCATGACTTCTTCAAAGCCGGTGTTGACTGTACCTATCTTTGCATTCATGTCACCCATCAAAATTGTGATGTCTCTTCTTTTTACTTTTTCCATAATTTCCTGTAGTCTAGTATAAAATGCTTCTTTCACAGACTCTTCTTTGTCATTAGTTGGAGCATAAAATTGGATGACATTTACATTTATTTTCTTTTTAGCTGTTTTAAAAGTAGCTGTTATTATTCTGGGTCCAACAGCTTCCCACTCAATGAGTGCTTTCTGTGCTTCTTTAGATATCATAAGAGCTATCCCTTCACTGTGGTGTGAATTTTCGCCTTCATGTCTTGAGGACAGCACCAATTCACCTGTGATGAGTTTCTTCTTGTCTACCCCCTTCCACTTTGTTTCACACATTCCCAGAACCTCGATTTTATATTCCCTCATTTCTGCTGCTACTTGTGCCACTTTTCCTTGTTCGTTTAATGTCCGAACATTCCAGGTGCCAAATCTGGAAGTTCTCCTAGAAGAAAGAAGGTTTGTCAGTAACACAGACTCCTTTCGGCTTTCTCTGTGTTGCATCATACGCCTCCCTGCGAGAGGACCTTCCCCTGTCTTGGATGGCTGTGTTTTATTTTCCTTAATTGACTTGTCCATGTTTGTTGAAGTTTTTTGTGGTTTAAATTTTTTTACAGGATGGGGTAACCAGCCTCATGCCCAACCCTCCTTAGTCGCTTTCTATGACATGCATGGACGGGAACAGTGTTACTATTCTTTGCTCCCCTTTCGGGCCCCGGTAACACACGGGTGTCACATCTTATGCCATTCTAAAAAAACATTGTCCTTAATTATTAACCGGGCAACTTTATCCCTTTTATCTGTTTGGGCCAAAAGGGAGGACCATGAGACACTAGAAACCGAAATAGGTCTTCAAATGTCCTACATGCCTTTAAGATCATAACAACCCCATACATATTCTTCTTCTTCTTCTTTGATCCATAACCGCCAACCGTCAAAGCAGTCAGCGGCCATCACGCCTGGTGGCGTCTTGTAGGGCAGCAACAAATTGATTCCACTTTGCTCGGTCGGCGGCCATCCTTCGTACAGTGCCCCAACTGTGGTTCATTCTTTGCATCTCAGCTTCCACAGTTCTCCGCCAAGTTGTTTTTGGTCGGCCTCTCTTTCGCTTTCCCTCGGGGGTCCATAGCATAGCTGTTCTTGCGATGGTATCAGGGTCCCTTCTGAGGACATGGCCAACCCAACTCCAGCGTCTGCCAGCTATGATGGTGTGCATGTCCTCCTGGTTACTCCGAATAAGTAGTTCTTGGTTGCTGATGGTGTTTGGCCAAAAGATTCGGAGAATTTTCCTTAGGCAGATTGTGTGGAAGGAGGACAGTTTCGACATTTCCTTCTCTGTTACTCTCCAACATTCCGCACCATAGAGAAGCACAGAAAGTACGCAGCTCTCATACAGTCTTAATTTGGTGTTTGTGCTGTACTGGGAAGACTTCCAAATGTTGTTGAGAATAGCAAAGGCTGTTCTCGCTTTATTCATTCTGTTGTTAATGTCCTTGCTTGTTCCGCCGTCAGGTGTTACTATGCTTCCTAGGTAAGTAAATGTGTCTGTCTGTTCTAACTTCTGGTTCCTTACTGGTCCCATACATATACTGCGTCAAAATTCCAGAAAACGGACAGCTAGAACACCTTTCGTCCAACCACCTTGGTGGTATAAGACGGTGGAGAGAGCATGGGTTAAAAAACAAAGAGCAACCAATGAATGGCGGAAAGCACAAAAGAGATATACGAGGAATGATGTACTGGTTAAAGAGAATTAAAAAAGCAATACATCAGTATATTTAAAAAAAACTTGGCAAAGGAGGCCAAGAATATAGTATTGGAGGCCTTCGTGACACAGGTGGGTTTGGAAAAAAACTCTTCATAAATTCTGGTCCTTGCACAGAAGAATGAATATGTGTCATGAAATATTCTAATCCACATATATAAATTATTAGGTAAATATGAAGCCTAACAAATAAAATTAATAAAGAGAAGAGCAATGGTAAAATGACAGTGCTGTCACAAGGAATGTACTCGAAATCCCCCTTGTTTTCTGCGTCGTCTGCAAATTGTAACGCTTTCACGTTGATATAAAAGCTTACTGTATTATTACCCGCTTTCTTCAATGAAACGTGTGCTGTATTTCTTGGAAAAGCATTGAGAGGCCCTGCGTAATGACCTAAATTAATCCTAACATTAATTATATTACGTTACCAAAACGAACGAACAGATGGACAAAAGGATAGCGAGAAGGGAGAGGCAGAAAGCCGAACACTAAACACGCTTCGCGCGATACGCAAATGCTGCCATCACGCGTGTAAGTCTACATGCACTAATTTTTTTTTCAGACGGACAGTGATAAAATACACTACCCTTTCCCAGAGTTAGGTTTATAAATCATAACAGACTCTTATTAGAAAAGATAACAATAGATGGGTTTACGTTTGAACACATAACAGTACCCAGACAGCACATCTTCGAAACAGGAGGTAGAAGAAATTGCATATTTTGAACGCAGCCACGTAGCTCCTTTAAATTAGTATTTTTTGGGTTCCTTAGGGCTTGCTGACAAATAATATGTAAAACGTTACGCAAATAGTCCAGGAATTAATAAATTATACCCAAAATAAAATATTGGGGGTGCCTGACAGCATAAAATCATTTCTGCTCATAAGATTTTTTTTTTTTAACGTGTTTGAAAAAAATTTACGTTACAGAAATAGCCTACCATGTAAACTCCAAATTGATTGGAGCGCAACAAATGAAAGCCTAACCACGATTGGTCGGGCTATAAATACTATCTTGGTTGTTAGGGGAGACGGGAAAAGATAACATTTTTTCAAACACTTATCGAAACGTGGCTCATTGGCCAGTCTCGCTGATATACACACTTGGGAGCGTTAGTTCGAGACCACTTGTTTAAATGATCCTGATAAAGCATCAGTGCGTTGAAGCCAGCTAAAATTTTGCTCAATAAAAGCCTGGAAGATAAGCAGATGGAAATTTGTGCCAGTTTGTGCCAGAATTCATTGCTAATCAACGTATCTGTGTTATTCGTATGAATTGTGGGACAGTGGTCTTGATGGTACTGAGCAGCACCTAGTCAGAGCTTTGCTGAATCCAGAGTCGGACAGCATACTCCTTGGTCTTTTTAGCTATCAGTGAGGTGTCTCCTGAACCCAGAGGAGAATTCGAGCAGAGGAGTCCTTTCCTGCCGCCATCACGCCAGATAAGCGAATTGGCCAGCTGAGCTCAACATTATGTCCCCTCATCTTGAACTGACTTTTTAAAATTAACATTAAGAGGGGAATTTACTTGTCTTAAAATCAGGAACTGTGAACATCTCCAATACTGGTCCCTAAAGACAAACTATTGAAGTCATGATGACAAATACCAACAGAGCTTGAACAAAACAAAACCAGTATTACCTCATTTTACTACTACACAACTGACACACATAGAACATTTGTAATAATATATATGTCACTACAATATTCATATTAAATACATTCTGTACATAACTTGTAATTTAAATTGATTGTGCTTCCTGGTTCCCTTGTAGTTGAATCAGGACACATATTCATTCATGCCAGTAATGAATACATATTGTTATTCGAAAGTTTATCAGTGACTCTTTTAAGATATCTTTGTAGAGTGTTATATGTATGTGAGTGTCACAGTGTTGTCAAGAGTAGTGGATTAAATTAAATTGTTTATCTGTCTGTTGTTGTGACTTACACTTCATCATACACATACCCTAGACACATAACGTAGCATCACACTATTCCAGAATAATTCTGACTGAGATATAGAGATATGTGGTAGCAAGTAAGGTTATCTATAATACACTACTCTTAATAGATATAGATACCTTCACAGCTGATCTCAGTCAGTACACTAAGTTCCCTATAAGTATTTATAACATCCCACTTCACCACATATATTGGGGTCTCGCTCTTGGGATTTTGAATCTTTAACTATTAAAAATATTGGGGGTAATTCACTTCAGGGAATATAAGAATTAAAAGGTATCCTTGGGTGGAATTAAATAAGGTTGAGCTCACGGTGCCTGTGTTGTCCATTAGAGATTGAATTGTTGGTTAGACATTATATAAAGTTACCTGATAGACAATGGCGGACCTGGCCAAATTTCGATCTGCTGCGGTTCAGACTGCAAAAGAGTTAGGATTAGATGGGCAAGTTATGGTTGCCTATGTTACTACGGAATGTGACAAATTTATTGAACGCGAAGAAAGAAGGTTTGAAGCCGAAAGAAAGTTAGAGGCTGACAGGGAAATTAAGAAGTTACAATTTGAAGCTGAGGCTGAGACTAAGAGGTTGCAGATTGAGGCTGACAAAGAGGCTAAAGCATTGGAAGCCGAGGAAAGAAGACAAGCTGCAGAAAGGGAAGAGAAGAAATTAGCTGCAGAAAGAGAAGAGAAGAGATTAGCTGCAGAGAGGGAAGCAGAAAAGGAGGAGAAGAGATTACAAAGGGAACATGAGTTACGACTAAGGGAGTTTGAGTTTCAAGGACATGCTCCTGAAAATGGTGCCAGTCCCTTTGCCTCTGATGCTACGGTTACTCAGGGAGCCTCAACCTCAGCTATGAACTTTCATTTAGATCATTTTGTTGAGAAAGACGATGATATTGAGAGCTATATAAATAGGTATGAACTATTAGCCACCACGTATGGGTTAGAGAGAGAAAGGTGGAGCTTAAAGTTATCTCAGGGACTTCGTGGGGCAGCTTATGAAGTTTTTGCAAAAATGAGCAGAGGTGATCAGGAAAATTATGACATGCTAAAGCAGGCTCTTTTGTTAAGGTATGAAAAGAATGCAGAGTTTTACAGGAAAAAATTTAGGAATGCTAAACTACTGTCAGGTGAAACCTATCACCAGTTCTCTGCACGAATAGAGACATACTTGGAGAAATGGACTTCTCTGGGGAAAACCCAAGATCTTAAGGAAATGGTCCTTATAGAGCAACTAAGAGAGTCCATGGCTCCAGACCTGAGAAAGTTTCTCATGGAACAAGGTGCAGAGAGGCTGGGTGAGTTGCTAAATGTTGCTGAAAGGTATCAAGCAGCTCAAGCAGAGGTAACAGGTAATAAAAAGAAACAGGTGGATAACTTCAGGGCACCACAGAACTTTAATAAATTTGATCCTAGGGATCAAAATAAAGGTAAGCACCAATTTGATAGGCCACGGTATGACAATAAAAATAAATTCCCACAATTCGATGAAAGGAAATATGATGAAAGAAAATCTTTCAACCAAGGAAAAAGGTGGTGTAAAAATTGTAAGATGAACAATCATGACACTGACCATTGTAGAAGGAAACCTCCTCATTTTGCTGCTATGACATCGGGGAAAAAGGAAAAGAAGGGCAAACCTGAAGAATTACAGGAACCATACCACCCCCCAGTGTGTGAAGATGTCATTTGTAATGGTGTCACTATAAGATGTTTATATGATACCGGTTTAGATTACGATTCCGTTGTGAGTTCTCACCTGGTGCAGGCCGATCAATACACCACAGAAACAGTGGAGATTCAAACTGCAACCAAGGATGTAGCTACCATGACACTTCCCGTCGCCCGAATAAAAGTGAAAACGCGATATGTGGAAGGAATCATAAAAGCAGCAGTGATAAATGAGCCAATCTACCCTCTAATATTGGGGTGTAGATATGTCTTCTTGGGGAATCCCAAGAGACCTGTGATATTGGCAACAGTGCAGACCAGATCACAGACAAAGAAGGAGGAGGATAATCCAATAAATACTCACCCAGATGAGATGAGGAAGGCACAGGCTGAGGACAAAACACTCAAGCCATGTTTCAAGAAGTTGCCCAAATCTCATACACCTCCAGGCAAGGGAGAGTTTTATATGAAGAACAAATTGATATATAGGAAGGCTGGATCTGAATCCAATGGTCACGGACAGCTGGTCCTTCCCACTTCATATAGGACTAAAGTGTTGGAACTAGGGCATGCGATTCCCTTCAGTGGTCATATGGGAATCAGCGCAACAGGACAGCGAATAGCTTGTCACTATTTCTGGCCAGGAATAACTGAAGATATCAAACGATATGTAAAATCCTGTCCAGAGTGCCAACGAGTAGCACCTAAACATTGGACTGCACCAGCAACTCTGGGGGAAATGCCCATAGTGGGAACACCCTTTGAGAGAGTTGCCGTGGATCTTGTGGGACCTCTCACCCGAACCAAGAGAAGGAACAGCTACATTCTGACTCTGGTGGACACTTGTTCTATGTGGGGAGAGGCAGTAGCCCTGTCATCGATTGATTCAAAACATGTGGCAGAGGCATTGCTCACAATTTTCACAAGGTTAGGCTTTCCCAATCAAATCTTGACTGATAATGGCTCTCAGTTCAAGGGGAAACTAACTGAAGAAGTTTTCAGGATCTTCCAGGCCAAACACTTCCATTGTAGTGTGTATCATCCCCAAGGGAACGGCCAAGTGGAAAGATTTAACGGCACATTAATGTCGATCCTGAGAAAGTTGGCACACGAAAAACCAGATACATGGGACCAGTACCTGCACGCCGCCCTCTTTGCTTATCGGGAGGTACCCCATAGTTCAACCGGTATGGCCCCGGCAACATTATTGTTTGGAAGGCCAATAAAAGGTCCACTTGAAGCTTTGTTAAGAACGTGGACTGATGAAAAGGCAGAGGAAAACATTACATCTTCATACCAATATGTGAATGAGCTGACCACTCGGTTGAAAACTGGCTGGAAACTTGCCAATGAAAATTTGAAACAAGCCAGGAAGAAACATGCTGCCTATTATAACAGGAAGGCGAAAGACAGAAATTTGGCTGTGGGAGAGAAGGTACTGCTTCTTTTGCCCGGGAGTCAGAATAAGTTACAAATTGGATGGCAGGGTCCATATACAGTTCTAGAGAAGGTGTCTAGAACAAATTATAAGATAGATAAGAAGGGGAAAGAAAAAATCTATCATGTGAATCTCCTGAAGAAATATTTGGAAAGAGAACATCAGGAAGAGACACACTTGTTGACCTTGTCCATCGCCATGGAGATGAAAAAGGAACCACTTTCATCATTTGAATATCCATTACACCCCTGTGAGACAGCAGCACAGGTGAAAATCAGTACACATTTAACGAAAACTCAGAAAGAGAGAGTGCAACAGGTTCTAAAGAATCATGCAGAGGTGTTAACAGACCGACCAGGGCATACAAACCTATTGGAATATGATATGAAACTCATAGACTCCACACCTGTCTGTATGAAACCATATTCGATTCCGTTTGCTAAGGAAAAAGCTTTGAAGGAAGAGATAGACTATCTATTGAAGGAAGGAATTATTTCGCACAGTGAGTCTTCGTATAGTTCCGGGGTGGTACTCTTAAGGAAGCCCTCTGGAGAACATAGACTCTGTATAGATTACAGGAGACTGAATGCTATTACAGAAGGACAGGTGGATCCATTGCCGGATACAAATCAGCTGTTTGCCAGACTAAATAAAGCTAAATATTTCTCAAAAGTGGATCTGAGTAAAGGATACTATCAGATTCCAGTAAAGCCTGAGGTTAGACCATACCTAGCTTTTAGTACCTCAGAAGGACACTATGAGTTTAATAGATTGCCATTTGGATTGAAGAATGCGCCTAGTGTCTTCTCTAGAATGATGAGAAAATTATTGGATCCTCTGAATAATCCCTGTATAACAAATTTTATGGATGATATCCTTATAGCAACAGAAACATTTGAGGAACACATTGACTCTCTGAACATGCTGTTTGATCGACTTAGGGTTGAAAACTGGCTGGAAACTTGCCAATGAAAATTTGAAACAAGCCAGGAAGAAACATGCTGCCTATTATAACAGGAAGGCGAAAGACAGAAATTTGGCTGTGGGAGAGAAGGTACTGCTTCTTTTGCCCGGGAGTCAGAATAAGTTACAAATTGGATGGCAGGGTCCATATACAGTTCTAGAGAAGGTGTCTAGAACAAATTATAAGATAGATAAGAGGGGAAAGAAAAAATCTATCATGTGAATCTCCTGAAGAAATATTTGGAAAGAGAACATCAGGAAGAGACACACTTGTTGACCTTGTCCATCGCCATGGAGATGAAAAAGGAACCACTTTCATCATTTGAATATCCATTACACCCCTGTGAGACAGCAGCACAGGTGAAAATCAGTACACATTTAACGAAAACTCAGAAAGAGAGAGTGCAACAGGTTCTAAAGAATCATGCAGAGGTGTTAACAGACCGACCAGGGCATACAAACCTATTGGAATATGATATGAAACTCATAGACTCCACACCTGTCTGTATGAAACCATATTCGATTCCGTTTGCTAAGGAAAAAGCTTTGAAGGAAGAGATAGACTATCTATTGAAGGAAGGAATTATTTCGCACAGTGAGTCTTCGTATAGTTCCGGGGTGGTACTCTTAAGGAAGCCCTCTGGAGAACATAGACTCTGTATAGATTACAGGAGACTGAATGCTATTACAGAAGGACAGGTGGATCCATTGCCGGATACAAATCAGCTGTTTGCCAGACTAAATAAAGCTAAATATTTCTCAAAAGTGGATCTGAGTAAAGGATACTATCAGATTCCAGTAAAGCCTGAGGTTAGACCATACCTAGCTTTTAGTACCTCAGAAGGACACTATGAGTTTAATAGATTGCCATTTGGATTGAAGAATGCGCCTAGTGTCTTCTCTAGAATGATGAGAAAATTATTGGATCCTCTGAATAATCCCTGTATAAAAAATTTTATGGATGATATCCTTATAGCAACAGAAACATTTGAGGAACACATTGACTCTCTGAACATGCTGTTTGATCGACTTAGGGAGGCAAAGTTAACAGCCCGACCAACCAAATGTTGCGTTGGATGTAAAGAATTGGAATTTTTGGGACACACAGTTTATCAGGGAAACATGACCCCTGACCCAAAGAACTTAGAGAAACTACAGAAAGCCCCGAGACCACAAACCAAGAAGGACGTGAGATCCTTTGTCTCATTATGTGGTTTCTACCAGAAGTATATCAAAAACTTTAATTCCATATGTGCACCGTTAACTGAATTGACACGTAAAGGACATCCAGATCGCATTACATGGACACCACAATGTGAAATGACTTACCAAGAATTGAAGGAAAAGCTCACAAGTAAACCCATTTTGAAATTACCTGACTTAAGTCAAGAATTCATAGTAAGGACGGATGCAAGTAATATTGGGTTAGGTGCAACTTTACTACAGAAATCAGATGCATTGGATGGGGAATTAAGCCCAGTGGCATATGCTAGCAGAAAGTTGAATAAAGCTGAAATCAACTACTCAACTAGCGAAAAAGAATGTCTTGCAGTAATATGGGCAATAAAGAAATTCAATATTTATCTATATGGGAAGGCATTTAAGTTGCAAACTGACCACAAACCTTTATCGTTTTTAGCACAGGCTAAGCATGAGAACTCTAGGTTACTCCGATGGTCTTTGCTTCTGGCTCCATATAATTTTAGCATTGAATATATATCTGGAAAAACCAATCTGGGAGCGGATTTTTTAAGCCGCCATCCGTGTGATGAGAATCACCGTAAACCCCAGAAATAATAATAAATTTCTCTATGTGTATATAGAATAAAGGACTGACATATAATGTCTGTTTTAAGAGGGGAGGTGTCATGAAATATTCTAATCCACATATATAAATTATTAGGTAAATATGAAGCCTAACAAATAAAATTAATAAAGAGAAGAGCAATGGTAAAATGACAGTGCTGTCACAAGGAATGTACTCGAAATCCCCCTTGTTTTCTGCGTCGTCTGCAAATTGTAACGCTTTCACGTTGATATAAAAGCTTACTGTATTATTACCCGCTTTCTTCAATGAAACGTGTGCTGTATTTCTTGGAAAAGCATTGAGAGGCCCTGCGTAATGACCTAAATTAATCCTAACATTAATTATATTACGTTACCAAAACGAACGAACAGATGGACAAAAGGATAGCGAGAAGGGAGAGGCAGAAAGCCGAACACTAAACACGCTTCGCGCGATACGCAAATGCTGCCATCACGCGTGTAAGTCTACATGCACTAATTTTTTTTCAGACGGACAGTGATAAAATACACTACCCTTTCCCAGAGTTAGGTTTATAAATCATAACAGACTCTTATTAGAAAAGATAACAATAGATGGGTTTACGTTTGAACACATAACAGTACCCAGACAGCACATCTTCGAAACAGGAGGTAGAAGAAATTGCATATTTTGAACGCAGCCACGTAGCTCCTTTAAATTAGTATTTTTGGGTTCCTTAGGGCTTGCTGACAAATAATATGTAAAACGTTACGCAAATAGTCCAGGAATTAATAAATTATACCCAAAATAAAATATTGGGGGTGCCTGACAGCATAAAATCATTTCTGCTCATAAGATTTTTTTTTAACGTGTTTGAAAAAAATTTACGTTACAGAAATAGCCTACCATGTAAACTCCAAATTGATTGGAGCGCAACAAATGAAAGCCTAACCACGATTGGTCGGGCTATAAATACTATCTTGGTTGTTAGGGGAGACGGGAAAAGATAACATTTTTTCAAACACTTATCGAAACGTGGCTCATTGGCCAGTCTCGCTGATATACACACTTGGGAGCGTTAGTTCGAGACCACTTGTTTAAATGATCCTGATAAAGCATCAGTGCGTTGAAGCCAGCTAAAATTTTGCTCAATAAAAGCCTGGAAGATAAGCAGATGGAAATTTGTGCCAGTTTGTGCCAGAATTCATTGCTAATCAACGTATCTGTGTTATTCGTATGAATTGTGGGACAGTGGTCTTGATGGTACTGAGCAGCACCTAGTCAGAGCTTTGCTGAATCCAGAGTCGGACAGCATACTCCTTGGTCTTTTTAGCTATCAGTGAGGTGTCTCCTGAACCCAGAGGAGAATTCGAGCAGAGGAGTCCTTTCCTGCCGCCATCACGCCAGATAAGCGAATTGGCCAGCTGAGCTCAACATTATGTCCCCTCATCTTGAACTGACTTTTTAAAATTAACATTAAGAGGGGAATTTACTTGTCTTAAAATCAGGAACTGTGAACATCTCCAATACTGGTCCCTAAAGACAAACTATTGAAGTCATGATGACAAATACCAACAGAGCTTGAACAAAACAAAACCAGTATTACCTCATTTTACTACTACACAACTGACACACATAGAACATTTGTAATAATATATGTCACTACAATATTCATATTAAATACATTCTGTACATAACTTGTAATTTAAATTGATTGTGCTTCCTGGTTCCCTTGTAGTTGAATCAGGACACATATTCATTCATGCCAGTAATGAATACATATTGTTATTCGAAAGTTTATCAGTGACTCTTTTAAGATATCTTTGTAGAGTGTTATATGTATGTGAGTGTCACAGTGTTGTCAAGAGTAGTGGATTAAATTAAATTGTTTATCTGTCTGTTGTTGTGACTTACACTTCATCATACACATACCCTAGACACATAACGTAGCATCACACTATTCCAGAATAATTCTGACTGAGATATAGAGATATGTGGTAGCAAGTAAGGTTATCTATAATACACTACTCTTAATAGATATAGATACCTTCACAGCTGATCTCAGTCAGTACACTAAGTTCCCTATAAGTATTTATAACATCCCACTTCACCACAATATGAAAAATACAAGACAACCTATTCCCAATATTTAATGCTTGACAGGAATACCCATAAAGACGGATGAAGAGAAGGGACGAGCATTACTCTATCGATATTTGTAAATTATATGAACATAAGCAATATAATAAAGTACCGAGTGTAACGCAGGTGTCCTAAGGCGAGCTCAGCGAGGACGCAAACCTCGCATAGAGCAAAAAGGCGAACACTCGCTTGATTTTGATTTTCTGTTGTTATAGTTTAACTAAGGCTGCTGAGCTTCTCGCTCTTCTGTAGCCAATACCAAGTTGAAGACTACTTACTCCTTGGTATTATCTACACTGTAGATCTAGGCTTTTCCTGTGGCTTTTCGGCCCTTCCGAAATGTGCTGAGTTGAAGTCATAAGCTCCAGTTTATCCAGCTTGGCTTGCATTTAAAGGACCGTCACATCTGATACCAAGCTAGGAGTAAGAAGCAGGTGGCAGACTGTGCATTATCCGCCACCCAAGGGGGATCTCCAACTATGCAGAGCTAAAATACTGCGCTCTGGTTCTGGGCTCTCCCAAGGAATTGTCACGCCCTGTACATAGCCACTTCTCAGCTCCCCCTGCCGATCACTGGGTCCATAGTGAGATCCTCCTGCATGCAGTTAACTAGGTCAAAGCCAAAGAATCACGTCTGGGGCTTAAGTGACTTCTCCAAGCTTAGTGTGCAATGCTGGGTTCTCATCAAGTTTCACCTCATGGAGAATCACTGAAAGTGTGTGGATGTTTTCAAGAGTCAATGAGGATGTAATTAGCCTCACAGACAGAGGCTCACTTCCACATGTGTATATTGTAGCATTATGCATAGCTGGTGTTCATATAAGGATGACTCCAGGTAAGCCTCCATGCATTTTATTATTTGTACGAATTCAGCCCGTGAAAGTATGGCCTCTTAATCTCTTATTGATAAGAGTTTTAAGCAAGAGAAAAGTTACTTCAGGGATAACTGGCTCGTGGCAGCCAAGCGGTCATAGCGACGTTGCTTTTTGATCCTTCGATGTTGGCTCTTCCTATCATTGCAAAGCAGAATTCGCCAAGCGTTGGTTTTGTCACCCACTAATAGGGAACGCCGTTCCCCTGACTGACCAGCAGATGCATGCTGCATGGGCAACAGCTTGACCTCTTTATCCAAGCGTCCAACCTTGTGCCCACCGAGATATCTTTTCAGGGGCGCATTCCTATAGTCAGTAATAACCGAAAGGGATATTAGAAGTACCGATTCTGTGCACACTTGCTAAAACAGACTAAGATTGAAGACGCAACCAGCTTGCAGATATACCATCACACATTATATATCTTATGTTTAAAAAGACCTTATGTCAATAGTTATAATTAAAATGTTTATGCCTAATGTGACTATATCCATGTAAAGATCTCTGCGGAGATCAAGAATAACACTACTGCTCCCACATGTAAATAGTGACTAATGTCAGGTTGTGCATGGGAATAAGAACCTCATCATGTAAAATAAATTGCTACAGAAACAACTGATGCAGAATTATGTTATAGTTATAACTGTTGATGCAGTCTTCCTTCAAAAGGGGGGGGGGGGGGGGGGGGGAGAGAGGGGGGGTCAGCAAAAAGTGATGGCTACATAACAAATGAAAAAAGAAGAGGAACGAATGAATATGACTACAGCTGTTTTTTATGTGTGTTAAAGTAGAAGTGGAATATTTAAGTTACAGGATTTTCAAGCCATTTATTGTTTGCAGGCGGAGTGTACACTTGTACATAAACATTAAACTAAAAAAAGGTACTTTACAATCTTACTGTGGTCCCTAGAAATATCACATGGGGGCTGAATGGCCCAAGTTGAGACCCACTGCTCTACAAGGGGATTGACATAAGTCTTGAGCCTGACCATGAAGGAGTCACAGGAGGAAGATGAAACTTGGCACATTTAAAGTTCATTATATTTGCACTGAAAGTGTGAAGTACGCGTTTGTTTCTTCAATGGGTTTTCCCCCTACGGTGCACGGTGCAATGTACCCTATTGACCGGATCTGCTGCTCCAAAGATTTGACAAAACAATGGAAAAGAAGGAGGCCAGAGCTGTGATAAAATTTCTGATGTTTCAGGGAAAAACACCCACAGAAATACACAGGGAGATGGAACCAGTGTTTCGTGATTCTTGTCCTTCATATACTTCGGTAAAAAGTGTGTGCACGCTGGTTTCCGCGACTGTTGACACGTGAACAGAAGCAAACGAGGGTAAATTGCTGTCAACAGTTGCTCAAAAAGTGTCAGTCAAAAAATTTTTTGGAGACCATGGTGACAGTAGATGAGACTTGGGTACACCATTATGACCCCGAATCCAAAATTGCCAGCATGCAATGGAAAACCCCGGGCTCCCCAACACCTGTCAAGCCGAGGGCGCAGAAATCTGCATGAAAAGTGATGCTGACTGTTTTTTGGGACGGCAAAGGTGTCCTTTTGAAAGATTATCTGCCTCGTGGCAACACAGTTAATGGACAGTACTATGCAGATCTTCTCACCAAACTAAGAAAGGTTGTGACCAGGAAACGAGGGATAACGCGCACTCAAAACCTTCCTTTGCTTCAAGACAACGCGCCCTCTCACAATGCACGGCTTGTGCAGCTAGCAGCCAACGATTTGAATATTGAAATTCTTCCACACCCACCATATTCTCCAGATTTGGCTCCATCAGACTTTTTTCTATTCCCAAATCTTAAAAAACAGCTAAAAGGAAATCATTTTGACAGCAATGAAGAGGTTATACTGGCATGTGATGACTGGTTTAGTTTGAAAAACAGGGTGTTCTACTCGCAAGGTCTGTTCAAGGTCAAGCAGAGATGGCAGAAGTGTGTCAATTCAGACGGTGGCTATATTGAAAAGGAATAAACACTATACAAAATTTCAGCTCTCTGTGACATGTCCTTCATGGTCAGGCCCAAGACTTATGTCAATCCTCTTGTATGACAACACAAATCTTTAAAAATGGGAGCACACAGAAATGACCACGAAGAAAAATCGACAGGCAAACTAAGATTGGACGTAATTTTGGGGAAGTGATAATACGATCAAAACAATGAGGACAAGAAAAAGACTATACTAGTCGAAGTTATGCAGGTTCAATATGCTGCAGAAATCTATAATGTGTGCCGTACATACATCAAACTATGTACACAATATATGAGTTACATACTGCCAATATGCTGCAGAAATCTATAATGTGTGCCGTACATACATCAAACTGTGTACACAATATATGAGTTACATACTGCCAATATGCTGCAGAAATCTATAATGTGTGCCGTACATACATCAAACTATGTACACAATATATGAGTTACATACTGAAAATATGCTGCCATTTAAAAAAAAAAAATGAAAAAGTATCCCGTTCAATACTCGATGGGTTATACTTAGGATAAATTATAGTGTAGGGTTACCATACGTCCTCATTTATGCGGACACGTCCTCATTTTGGGGGTAAAAATTACTGTCCGCACACATTTTTGTGAATTCCCTGTTTTGTCCGCATTTACAGTGATTGGACGTTTTTTCTTAACTCTGGCGGTACCCCACGTATAAATGGGAGATTTTCTCTATTGGTAACAGCGTAGCGTTCTATTTAGAATTCAGAAGTTGGCTTCCCGACCAATTACATCGGCAATTGAGTGGCGTTTCCACTTCCGATAGTACATTTCAACATCGCTTTTCAATAGCCCTAAAATCGACCAAAGAAATACAACAGTCGTCCAAAATAGCCCAAGTCGCCGATGTTTTTCTTTTCAAAATTCAGAGTGGTATCCATCATTACTTATTCTACTTTGATCTTTGACACAACTGACCTCAATCGACATCAATCGACTTAAATTTTAGTTTTATTCTTGTTGTTCATTGAGTAAGTAATACTATAACCTGAATGATTATACTTTTATTGAATTATTGGTACATGAAAAGTGGACCAATGTAGTTACTGAACTACCACTCATTGCTCAATATTTTCTTGCTGTTACAGGACATAATGCTAATATTGAGAGGCTTTTTTCTTTAATGGAAAGTCAGTGGACAAAGGACAGAAACCGATTCACTGTTGAATGTATTAAATGAATATCACAAGCTCAGCACAATTATAAGAATGTTTCAATGTACAGAGTCCCATGAGTATTTAGTTGGAATTATAGTGTAGTAAATTCAAATTAATTTTGATTTTCGATATCCAAATATGGTATATTCTCCCCGCTCCACTCGGTTCAAATAAAGTAAATCAGAACTGTAAATTTATGTGAATATATGTGTATGTCCTTCCCTCCCCCCCTTCCAAAAAAAAAAAGAAGAAAAAACCCACAAAAACAAACAAATACCAGAAAATATATTAATTTTTGTTCTACGTTGCCATCGCCATACAGGCCCCCCCCCCCCCCCCCCCCCCCCCCCCTGTTTTACTATATTTTGCAATACTCTAGGTCTGTCTATTCTCAACGCCTTTAGCTGCAAAAACCACACGGAGCAGTGTGTTCTCGGAATTTTCTTCTTCTTCGTACACTCTCAGACGTCGTCCACTTGAATGTTCTCAAAGAAAGCAGTAGTCAGTTTGAGGCTATTTGAATCTCCGTAAAGCTTTTCCACGAAAAGAGCTGTCGTCGGCCATATGCACTTTCTCTGTACCACATATAAGAGGCAACTTTGAAGCAGATGTTCAGCAGTCATTTTATCAGTGCCACAGTTACACTGATCGATAGTTCCTATCTTTAGCTTGTTGAATAGATGGTATCTCAATCTGTTGTGACCAGTGCGGAGTCTGAAGATTACCACTTGTTCTCTTCTGTGGAGCTGGTAGTAAACATCATTCTGTGTGTGCCTTGGATGTTCTACATTCCATTTGATTCTGTATCTGATAAAACTCTTTGCCTCCTCAAAAGTTATGCTTGCATCAGGCTGAGGTAGATGTGAACCTTCTTTTGCCATTCTGTCAGCCTCTTCATTGCCGGTGATGTTACAATGAGATGGGATCCATTGGATCACAACACTTTTGAATCGTTGACAAAGTTTGTGGAGCACTATTCTGAGATCATCCAGGTCTGTGAGATTTTGGCTTTTCAACGTTGCAATTACTGACTGTGCATCAGTAAAGAAAGCAGCTTGTCTCTCTGCCGTTTCTTCTGTCAATATAACCTCTGCTGCAGTTTTCAAGGCCTCTGCCTCTGCTCTGAAGTTGCTGGAGAATCGTCCTGTCGCCACTGACAGCCTTTTTTCTGCACCAATTGTAACTGTTCTCGGAATGAAAAGGAATACAAAGTCTTGGTCACAGCGACCCGGAAGTAAACTTATAAGGTCATTTGTAGCGGAGCGGAAAAAAAATTAGGTCGGTGGTAAATATGTATACACAAGTTTGTCAGTGCTTTTGAGCGGTGTTCTTACTTACTAGTTATAAAGCACACCATTTTTACCCTTTGAACAAGATGCATTCAGATTTTTTATTAGTGTTTCACAAATTTAGGGTGTGGCGTCTAATATCTCAGCAATCTAACGATAGGGCTCTGCTCCCAACCCACAGTCTTTCTTAGTAGGCCTATACAAAGCCAGATGTTTATTCGAATTCATAAGGAACAAATATGCAAGAATAAATTATTAGTGAGGTAAGCTAAAAGAATATTGTGCAATCGTATGCAGCAGCGTATGCACAAGAAACAGCTGTACGATTTAACGAGAAAATCAAACATTAAAGTAACAACATAGGCCTAGGAATTCTCTACGTTAAAAAGCAATGGACGACACCCCAAAAGGCTGATTTCAGTCAACAGAGGACCAGATATATTTCACCCAGGAGACTGACTAAAGAATGCATATGAAGTGCGTTTGCCTAGGCATTCTACAAGGTGGCAACCCAAGTGGTGGTTCAAAAGATGGAAATGCTGTTACACAAATGTGTGCATAGGTAGACCTACAGATAAGATCTTTTTAGGTGGGTCTCTTTCATATAGGCTAATTGTTCAGAATATGCTGATTTATGTAAGAATAGGCCTATATATATTTTATTATAGCTGATGCTCATGAAAATGTACAAATTACAATAAATATTTACAGCTTGCTCGAGTGTGCGAGTGCCAGAATACAGAATAAACATGGAGACAGCGGGCAGAATGTTAAACTGGTCCGTGTGCTCAAGTTTTAACCCATTTAAAATAAAGTTTTGTTTTCTCTCTTTCAGGTTATTTTTTACATTGTCTCTTCTGAATGTACTCTTCTTTACTCATATTTCCCCCTTTCTATAGGAGTTCAATGTCAGTAATAATTATGTTGTATTATAGTATGTTTTCTCAGCATGTGATAAGGTAAAAGAAAAATTTGGTATTCTTACAGGTTTATCAGTTTCTGTTTTATTTTCCTCCATGCATTTCATGTTTTACTGTGTCATGCAATTTAATGTTTGAAATGGTAACAATATTGCATTGAAAGAAACACCATTACAAGATGTAGAATCATAAATATACAACTTCAAACAACAGTCGAATTCATCATGAGAGCTCGCCTGACGGTGTAAACATCAAAGATGCGATCGCAAGAAGAATAAATATACATTGGCAGCAATGTACAAACATTAGGAGGGACAGACAAGGATATTCAAATAAGAATATAAAAGGCTAGAGGATCTTTCATTGCATTGAGAAATAAATGATCAAATCAGGCCCAACACGTCAGAATTTTCAGTTCAAATGTCAGGTCGGTCTAATTGTATGGCTCTGAAACACACAGAACAACAAAAGTAACAACCAACGAGCTACAGACTTTCATAAATGGATGCTTGTGTAGTATAGAAGGACTGAGGTGGTATGACAAGAATGTGGAACTGATGACAAGAAGAAGGACAGCAAACCCATGCCAGATGGTCACCCTTACAGATGGCCCCACAGTTTATGATTACTTCTTGTTGGGTAAAACTTGGCAACCAGTGCTGACCCTGTTGAATTACTAAAGGTCCATTCATGTATTTCTGCCACCAGATTAGCCTAGGATGGCACTCAGTGATTATAATGTGACCCTCAGTTGTAATGAAATGAACAGTGGTGATAATGGCAGAGAGATTTTTCAGTTATGATAATAATAGGGAGATTGTCTTCTATGATAGTGGTAGAGAGATGATTACTTGTGATAATGACCGAGATAATATCATCTATGATGAACAAGCAAATAGTGATGAGAACTACATGCCAGGGCCATCATCTCCTGAGGTTGAAAAGCTTGATCGCTTAAATAATCAGTCAGCTTCTCAATTAAGGAGGCATGACAGTAGATCAAGTCCATGTGATGATAGTAAAAATAGCTGTGCAGTCATTCTTTCCTCATCTGTCAGACAGACAAGAAAGTCACAGGGAAAGAAACAAATTAAACCAACCAGAAGAAAGAATCCACGTAACAGGGCAAGAGTGGGTCACAAAAATACTGTCAGAAATAAAATAGTGCCCAAGCCAAAGAAGTCATCTTGTAAAATAAAAACATCAAAAACTCACAGCTCCAAGTCAAAAGTATATGACAAAGGAATTTCTTTGCAAGGTCCTGCAGTGGAAACAAAACTGCTTGTTCCTGCATCTGCACTTTCTAAACTTAAGAAAAATCAGAGTACTACCAAGGCCAAGCCTCCTCCAGTGATGCCTGCAACATCTTTGACACATGAAGCAAAACCTACTGCCACATCCATCCTGCTGTCTATGATGGCTGAAGCAGTAAGTACTCCAAAATATACCTCAGTTCACACATTCAAATCTTCAACCATTTCTGATTACTCAGAATACCCTGCCAGAAGTTCTTGGCCTTTGCTAAGGGATATGATCGCTAGTCCTCCTGTCACTGTTGTTAGCATCAGTCCTGCCCCAAGACAAACACTTAGTACTGTAAAAGTTGAGTCAGCAAATGCAGAGGAACCAAAAGCCAATGTAATCAGCAAGCTAGAGAAGGAAATAAAATGTGAATGTAAGTTCAACAAAGGTCAGCCATGCTGGCTACTTTTTCAAGAAGATAGGCTGCGAAAGGAAAGACTGCACCATCTTACGCTTAAGCGAGAGTCACTAGATTTAGTGATATTAGCAAAAATTGCTGCTAATATTAATCGGGAGGAAAAGACTAAGAAATACCGGGGACGAGATAGGCAGCGATGCAGAGTGTGCTACTATCATGAAGGAAGGCAGATTTGCAGAGAAACATTTATGTTCATACATGGCATATGCAAAGGAAGACTGTGTGCTCTTATGCAGCACTACAAAAAGAAAGGTTTGAGTGTACGGGTACATGGGAATAAATCCAACGTTCCTCATCATGCTCTTAGTTACAGTGACAACGAGAGAGTTTTAGACTTTATCCGGGAGTACGCAAATAATCACTGTATTTCCTCATTTGGCCGCAAGCCTGGGAGTAAAGCAGGTGGTGGCTTGCTCATAATGTCTCCTGATCAGTCAAAGTTGTATGTCCATCATAAGTTCAAAATGTGGTGCTCTAAAAACAACTACAGAGCTGTTTCATTGCGTTCTTTCCAAAACCTTTGGACAAAACACTTACCTTACATTGTTGTGCTGAGAGGCAGTAACAAAACCCCAGTTCCGGAGATTGGATCACAGAAAACTGCACTGAAATTACCTGAGGAGTTAGAGGATGAGATGGTACCAGCAGAAATGACACCTGAAAAATCTTTGTCATTACTAGTCAGTGGCAGCAATAAGAATACAAATGATGCATTGAGAGATGCAAATACTTTTCAGGACACTTTTATTAGACATGTACATTGTGGCACCAACACTCAGTCAGATTTTTATTCTGTCACAGATGGAAAGAAGAAGAGGAAACGAAAAGGACTGCCACCGAGGAAGGTGGAACCTTCTTCTAGCCTCCCATTGATTTCTGCGGACAGAGATTTTGGACACAATCAAAACTTTGATGACTCACAGCTAGTGCATGCTTCAGTGGGTTGCACTCAAAATAATTTGAACAGCACAAGAAATGTCAGTGATAACAATAATGATGATAGCATCATCCAGAACCCACCACCCCCGTCTGACATGCATCATTCCATGTTCAACAGTGACCATCACATTCCTCAAACCACTTCCTCATTCTCACTTCAGGATCATGCTACAGTTGCCATGAACTTCCATAGTCGACTAGCAACATCTCCAGTGATGACAGCAAACAGAGACACCATATACTCTTACAATAACAAAACAGCCATATCCTTGACAAAAACTACCAATTTGCACCCTGCTTTGTATTTGCCGCAGCCATCCCAGTTCTTAGACTCATACTCCATACAGTGTTATGACAAATTTGTTCCACCCATTTCAGGGTCACATGGTCTTGGTGACCAATCACAACCTGTATTACTTTCTCCCCAAGGCCCAGACTTTTCAAACATGCATCAGATTGACTGGCAAACATGGCAGCCTTATAGTTCATTGTAGTTTATGCCTTTCTAAATAAGAAATCTTGGTTCTGTAAAATTCTTGTAACTTATTGTACACAAATATTGTGCCCAATTATTTTTTTTCTAATGTAATGTAAATTTAGTGCAGCACTGCTAAAAACGTTAAGGACTTACAGCAAGAATTTAGCCCTTTCCTCTCTCCCAAGTTTTAAATGTAGGCATTGACAATGCCAAATTCACAAGACTTGCACAGATAATCTAAAGAGGAGATGATTTACCTTCTGTCACTCTCAAGCCAATCAGTTCATGGATGTTGGTCTCTGTTCATTTTTGTTGTTGTACATGCTGAGGTCGCCAGTCCCATGTACTGTAGTTCTGTTCTTTCTTATTCTGTCAGGAGACCCAGAGGAACTACATGGGCCAGGCTTCTTTTGCTCTCTTGCATTTGTTTAATATTTCTTTTGTCACTCTATATTCTTCTTTATTTGCTTTGTCTTCTTGTAACTGTTGCAGGTACAACTACTCAACTAGATAAAGGTAAGCAAAGTGCTGCACACTAGGTAAAGTAAGAATAAAATGGGGGTTATGATTAGGATTATACTGTCAGCTTTACCCAGTTTTTAGCTTTACCATTAACATATATATGTCAGTTTTAGAATTAAATTTGTCATCCATTTCTTCTTTGCAACACTTTTTAATGCTGGTATGATTCCTTTAAATTTTTGGTGTAGTTGAGGTTTTAACCAGGAACCAAAATTTATGCCAGTTTTTTCCACGGGTCATGTTTTAAAACAAGCAGTGAACATGCATGCCCAATGGGCTGATCACCCGTTGGCTTGTCACACCGATTACGGAAACAGCGGCAGATGGATCTATTTGTTGTTGCCCTAAAGACGCCGCAAGGCGTGATGGGAAACTACAACAGAGAAAATCAATCTGCTGTTGCCCTTAAGACGCCACAAGGCGTGATGGCCTCTGACTGCTTGGTCGGTCTTTGGCTAAGGACGGAAGAAGAAGAAGAAGTGAACATGCATATTTATGAGGAAAACCCCCATAATATATACGATATATAAAATCAATGTAAGTGTAAGTTTTAAATGCAACAAATATATTTGTTGTATATTGTGGAAAGTTGCAGACGTGAGGAAATCTGGCTATAAGAAACTTTGCGTACCAGGTGGCCTTTGGGATAATAATAAACCGTAAAGCGGCTCAACATACGGCTCCAGGGTAGCAGGAGTTAACATTTCTTAACTTACTTCCAGGAGTCTGTATTTTTTGGCAGTGTATTTGCTGAGTGTCCGATTTGGCAGAGTGTTTAGAGGGCTGGCTTCTTGCAGCTAAGGTGCCAGGTTCAAAACTCAGTGGCATCACGCTCCAATCTACCCAGCTGTAAATAGGTACCTGGCTCTGCTGTTGAGTTAGGGAACAAATAGGCAGCAAAGAAGGGAATGGTCAACCCACCTCTCGAAGCTGGACCTAGTGTAGTGAAGTCTCTGACACCTCACTCCCCTATGGCAGTATCTGCTTTGGGACTACCATTACCTTTTATTGTATTTGTTACCGGCAAAAAGAGTGTGCTGAAATCTTTATGTATTTTCAGTAAACTGAAGAGAAGCTTTATTTTATATATTTACATTACTGTACCTGTGTTTCTTTTCAAATTAAGCTCTTTCTAAAGGCATATATACTAACTGTGGTTGTCCAGCCTATCCTATCTTAGGCACAGATGTTTATACAATACACCTTTCTTACCCCTTTCCATCTATAAATCTCTGTTAAGAAGCATGAAAGCACAGCACTTTGACATTTCTACACTTTCATTAAATGCCGGTCGTTGAATGTCTGCTGTTGCAAAAGATTTCTTTTTCTACTTCGAACACTATCAAATGTCAACTTGAATGTGTTCAAAGAAAGCAGTGGTCAGCTTGAGACTAGAGTTTTTCCAGGTATGGTACTGGTGAAGACCATATGTTCTTTCTCTGTTCGTTATATGTTGGACACCTTTGAATCAAATGTTCAAAAAGTTTAAATAGGTGAAGTCAGTACGAGGTTGTCAACACTAGCTGCAGAAAGGAGTTACATTGATGACTGAGCCAGGGAAGGAACAATAATGAAGTATACTTATTTAGTTCTAGTTGCCAGTGTTTAATTTATATGTATAGTAATGCTGCATCATACACGTTTAATTAAATGAATTTAGCTGCATGCACTCACATTAAAAATATAGAAATAAAATAAGAAAGCTACACATAGTGCCAGCTGTTTTGATTCATTAAATAATCTTGAGTCAAAAGTAAGAATCTTCAACTCAGATGTCAAGTCCATGCTATTGTATGGCTCTGAAACATGGAGAACAACAGAAACAACCAAGAAGTTATAGACTTCCATAAATTGGTGCTTGGATAGAATAGAAAGATTGAATTGGTATGACATGATCACTAGTGTCGAACTGATGACAAAAGCCAGGCAAGTGTCAGTGGAACAAGAAATGAGAAGAAAATACTGGAGATGGATAGGACACATATTGAGGAAACCTATTAGAGGCATTGGCACTCCTCCGAATAGCGGTCCCAAATGAATCGATACGGTTTGTGTTAGAAAATATCCCTTACAGGGCCTCATTTGGTAATGCCGGTTCAGGGGCGACATGAAATGGGGGGAAAAAAAATCTAAAAATGCCGGTTCAGGGGCGACCTAAAAAGGTTAAAAAAAAAAGGTAAAGATCCCGTTACACGCCCATTGAGGCATAGGCCTATTGGGAATATGGTGTTAGGCCCATATTTTCTTGACCATCGGCACACTAGGGGTGATGTGGTCAGCATCACGCCGGCCACCTTAACCTTCCCAGAGTTGCTCTGGTACCCAATTGGGGCTGGGTCGACCCAGGAGCCGTTTACTAAAAATTCATATTTATGCTGCTGTGAATATTTTCATAAATAATGAACATTGAAAGTTCAGCCCAGGTTATAAACACCTGTCATTGTGTAGCCACGTGAATGTAGACCTAAAAAGGGGAGAAAAAGAAAAATCTAAAATTACAAGTTTTTTTTCCCGCTGTAACATTATCATTTCGATATTCCGATACAGTGAGTGAAGTCGACCATTTCTTTTCTTCCAAAGTTGTGAATAAATTGATATGATGATAGGAAACTCTTTACAGAGCGATACAACAGGAGGCAATCTGATCATCAGAAGTAGTCCCCCCATCCGACAAGTGTTTCGGCCCAGTATACTCCTTTACACTCTAAGGGGGGCGGGCCCACTTGGGTCATGACTCCCAAGTGTCTCAGCCTCCTATTGCCTTGTATCGAAAATGAACCCATTTCACTTATGGTAGCAACTTTAATCCACAACTCCGCCAGCCGTGGAGGCAATTGTGAAAGTAACAAAGAGAAGACAAATTATTCCGTTTGTTCCGTCGCACACACTGAGACACCCACAATTTTTACTTTCGAATTTGTGCATTTGAGATAAAAATATTAATAATGCCAGGTAGACCATCAGCTCCGACACAGATCAGCAACAATGTTCTACCAGTTCAACAACTAACAGCTGTAGATGTCAGACCTAGTGACTTGTATACGTTAATGAACAACAAACTCCAATGGTTACAGTGACTTGCTACACACCGATTAATAAGAAACTCCGATTCAGTCTACCCAGCTGTAAATGGGTACCTGACTTCTCACTTGAGTTAGGGAAGGAAAAGGCAGCGAGGAAAGGTACTGGTCACCCCACCTCTGTATGCATGACCTAGTATAGTGAGGTCTCTAACACTTCCCTCCCCTACGGTAGTATCTGCTATGGGACTACCTTTTTACTGTCCCACTGAAGTAAATGACTATTTATCGATTCAGACTATATCATCTAACCCGTACAGTCAGGTACTAAATACACGTAACTGGCTATGGAACTCTAGACGGTAAAATGTTTTCAACACAAGGGTTACTTTCACAATTGACTCCAGCTGGCAGAAAATAAATTCAATCTGTCTGCTCAACTATAACTCTATCAATACATTGATCAGATTGGCAATTTCTGTGTTTCAAGAGTAGTTTCCCATTCATTTCTACTCGTATATTTTTTTATTTTTTATTATATGTCAAAATGAGGCCCTGTAAGGAAAATTTTCTAACACAAACCGTATCGATTCATTTGGGACCGCTATTCGGAGGAGTGCTGAGGCATTACCAGGCAGTGTTTGTTTTGGAAACCCCAGAGTAAGAAATGTAGAGGTAGACCGAAAAACACAAAGAGAAAAGAACTGGAGACATAAATGAAAGTTAAGAGGAAGGCATGGAAAATTTTTAAGCTGATGGCATGAGACAGGACTTTGTGTGTATTTGTTGGAGGCCAATGCTCCATGGGTAGCTTAAGGTTAATGGTGATGATGAAATCATCATGTCTGAGAAACCTTCACTGGTGACTTTCATTGTTTAGTTTTTGTTTGTTTTTTATCTAATGTTTACTGTACATCATGAGCTGCAGAATACTATTATTATGTGCTTAATTGTGCACATTTGTTTAGTTATTGTTGATCAGAATTAACATCACTGCTCTCAAAGTTAGTCTGTCAGCTCTCTCATAGCTGCATATCTCTGCATGACCAGGACAGTAGATCCACACCAGTTCCTTATGACTAGGCTTCTGTGGATGTTTTCTGTTCATGCCATATATTTTTAGTCACAACATGACTCAGCAAGCCAACTGCTTCTTCAGGTGTTTCAATGGAGAGAAAATGCAGTTTCTTTTAATGCTTCCCCAAATTAGAGTGGAAACTGATCGTCTCAGATTTATTGAGAGATGATATATTGGGGTCATGCATGGGATGTAAATATTGCCATTACTAATTCAGTATTTGTATGATAAGAAATTTGTCAAGCCATGTCACACAGTGATGTGGTAACTTCTAAAGTGACAAACTCATCTTGACCAAAGACCAAATAGTTTTACTCATTCAATACTCTTCGGCACCAAAAAGAGCATAGGCCTTCAGAAAACTTATACCAAGTTCTCCTGTTCCCTGCCATCGGCTTACAGTCTTTCCATGTCTTCGTTTTTCCTTTCTATCCAGTTCTCTTCATGTGTTGTTTGGTCTTTCCCTGGGTGTTGAAAGGCAAAAAACAGCAGCCTTTATTCCTCTTTTTGCTGTGTAACGAAATGTCCACTGTAAAATCAATGTTTTATGTATCAGTCTTTACACATAAACAACTGTACCTGTGTTTTTTCTGGTAAAAGTTTGTGATCTAGATATAGATTTCAGGTGTTTATATAATCACACAATTAAAAGGGTGTAGGTTTACCGCTTTAAATTTGTTTTGGTACAGTAAAAAGATTAGTTAAAAAAAGCGCGTTCATTTCTTTAATAATGTGATAGCACATTTGAGGATGTGCAGTGCATATGACACTATCTGTAGTTAATTTGTGCTCATTTGTGTGATTTTTATCAAATTGTTTTTTTTTAAATGCATTATTTTTGGGTTATTGTGATAAAATCTTCAGTTCTATCTGGACTGTTTTAAGAGCTGTAATAAAAATGTCATTTATTGTCATAAATTCGTTGTGAACATTAATGTTTCTATGCTTTCATATGTGTAGGAAACAGTATTAAATTGGATAAAACATCTCCCTTCACTCCACCTTATCCCTGTGTAGAAAACTCTTAATTTATTAGACCCATGTTTTGTGTTTATCAATTTTGTATAACCTACATCAGTAACTTTCAACTGCATTTTAAAACTTCAATCAGGTCAGATTTCTGATTATCCAATCAAAAAAGTTGATTTACTGTCAATAATATAAAATTGTGCAAAATAAGTTACTGTTTATATAGGCATTTAATTTCCAGTCCTATACTTCGGGACGTTAAAGTTATAAAAAAATCTATTCTGACAAATATTTCAGAATACAATGTTAAACTTCCAATTCAAATTTGCTGCTCATAACTAAAAAAAAGAAAAAAAAAGTATTTTCTTCTTTTTCTTCTTCATGTGCCCATGCCTGGTGGTGTATGATCATATCTCTCCACAACTTCCAGTTGTGTCCCAGTATTGTTTATCAAGTCTATTGTTCACTTCTTTCCATCCTGTGATGTCAAACTGTCCAGTATCTTCACTCTTTGCCATCCTCTATCCTTTTTTCCATCAGTCGTTGTCACAATATACAGGCATACCTCACTTTATTGCGCTTCGCAGATATTGCACTTTTTTTCAAATTATTCATGTTTATTTATTAGAAAGTGCCTTCTTCTTCCGATAGATTTTGGCTCTCCACCAGTAAAAAGATTACAATTCGCTGAAGGCTCAGATGATGAAGAGTAGCACTTTTTTTTAAGCAATAAAGTATTTAATTTTACAGTACATTGTTCTTTTTAGACCTAACACTATTGTGCACTTAATAGACGTAGTGCAAACTTGATTTTAGGCTTTTAAATGCAATGGGAAGCCAAAAAAAATGGGTGTGACCCGCTTTATTGTGGTGGTCTAGAACCGAACCCGCAATATCTCCGAGGTATGCCTGTAGTCTACTTTTCATCTTCTTATAAAATCCCCAAAGAAAGTGGATTGCTTCCTTGTAATATGAGTAATGAGCTTCCTTTGTGAGTTGGCCTCTTTCAGCACATCCTCATTACTTTTTTTAGTTGTCCATGGTATTTTTAACATTCTTCTGTGAAACTAAATTTCTGGGGCATCTAGTGCTTTTCCTACTTGTTTACTAATTGTCCATGACTCAATTGCTTATGTTAGGATTGGTTTTATAAAACAGGGAAGAACTCTTTGTCTTTCTTCCATTGACAAAGACTTGTTGCACAAAATACGTTAAATCTGATTGAATGCTAAGATCTGCTTACTCGGAGCAAGCAAGAGGACATGCACACCATCATAGCTGGCAGACGCTGGAGCTGGGTTGGTCATGTCCTCAGAAGAGACCTCGATGCCATCACAAGAACAGCTATGCTATGGACCACTGAAGGAAAACGAAAGAGAGGCCGACCAAAAACAACTTGGCGGAGGACTGTGGAGGCTGAGATGCAAAGAATGAACCAGAGTTGGGGCACTGTACGAAGGATGGCCGCCGACCGAGCAAAGTGGAATCAATTTGTTGTTGCCCTACAAGACGCCACCAGGCGTAATGGCCACTGACTGCTTTGACGGTTGGAGGCTAAGGATCAAAGAAGAAAGAAGAATGCTGCTTTTGCCTAGGCTGTTCTACTCCTCACCTCTGAGATGCATCTGATAATATTAGTGTACCTAGGGATTTAAATATACTGGCTAAATGCAACTGTTACCAAAGCCCGGTGTGCCACCCGCAGCTCAGAGTATTACGAAGAAGAATCAACAGAGAATTAGAAAAATCATACATGACTCCATCTGTAACTTACCTCATGAAATCAAACATTTGGAGACAGCCTGGTCAAGATTAATGCATAGAAATTAATAGCTAAAAAAGACAAATACGGTGGAACATGAAGAAGGTATAAGACTAAGACCCAAGAAGAAGATGAATGGATAATGCAAGGGAAGTAAATTTAAATCGACAGGAAATTAAAAACTAGCAAGAATTGCAGTTTGAGCAAAGAAACTTTCACTTCAGAACATAGCATTTGCTAAAGATTATTTTAAAAGCTGCCTCCTTGTCCCAGAGTCACCAAACTAGTACACGAAAAAGCAAAAACAACACATATTTCTGGCCTCCACTTGTGATGCCTGCTATGATTCACTTCCATATAATACCTTGTATTTCTGGATCACGTGTTTACTGCTTTTGATCCATACAATAGAACAGAGTATCTTAATCTTTTTTGTGCCATGGACTCCCTTTAATTGTCCGCTGAAAGCTGTGGACCCCTTTAATTGTCCGCTGAAAGCTGTGGACCCCTTTAATTGTCCGCTGAAAGCTGTGGACCCCTTTAATTGTTCAATGAAGGCTATGGACCCCTTTAATTGTCCGATGAAGACTATGGACCTCTTCTTGGAAACAATGTACTCAAAATCCAGCTTCTGCGGACCCGAGTAGAACAGATGGTTTGGCCAAGTCTGCAGAATGGAAGAAGATCGGCTACCAAGACAAATATCTAATACTAAGAGCCAGTGACCCAGACCTCCAGGACGACCCAAAGAGTTCGTCGAGAAGACATTAGACGATCTCTGAAGGACCAAGGACTAGACTGGAAGCAGGCCAGGAGGACAGCCGAAAGGATAGTGTGGTGCTCTCTCTGGCATACCTCTACACCCCAGGGCAGAAGAGGCACGATTAAGTAAATTTTAAGTTATGTACACGGACCCACTAGAATCCATTCATGGACACCCAGGCTGACCGTGGGTCACAGGTTAAGAAACCCTGGCAGAATATTATTCTTTTTTCTGCAGCCACTCGTGCCTTGGCTATTCCTTTTTCTTCATTTGGGAGCTGCATCTTCTTTGTTATCTTTCATTACTTCAATTACACATTCCACCTGCACAAAGATAAATCCTTTATATTGATTCTGTGTGATGCTGATTGAAGGAATATTCCATTGTTATTGGGGGGGGGGGGGGGGGGGGGGGTTGGGGGGGGGGGGGGGGGGGGGGGGGGGGGGGGGGTGAATGAATTTCATTGTTGTGTCTGGGGGTGAAAAAATTCCAGAAGTCAGAAGTTTTGTTATTGCTACTCGATTTTTGTACACAAACTCACGAAGTTGTTCATGAAATGATCAGTACAAACTGTGTTGTGTATTTGTTGTCAAGGTTGTACATATTAATTTGTAACACTTTTCTTAAATATTAACATCACTGTCAGTATTATGGTTAGAGGATGATCGAATTTTTATTTATAAACAAGTTGGAAAAAGAAATAGAAAACTCTGTATTAAAATGTTTCTTGTATAAATTTTGTGTTTGTGGTACAACATGAAATATTTGGAAAGAAATAGAAAACATATCGATGACAAGTTTGTAATAAAGTTTAAAAAATGATAAGAAAATATTAAACTGTAAATTAAACATCAATCAAGACGTTACAGACTTTAATAAAAAAAAGGGGGGGTGCTGGCGTAGAATAGAAAGATTGACATGGTACGATAAAGTCACAAGTGTGCAACTGATGGCAAGTACCAGTGGGACAAGAAATGAGAAGAAGATGCTGGAGAGGAATAGGACACACATTGAGGAAACCTGTTTCTCCGGGTGTTCTTCGGTCTTCTTCTATATGTCTTACCTGGGGATTACAGAGCAAGGACTGCCTGGTGATGCTATCAACAGGTTTCTCAATGTGGGCCTTAGTCATCTCCAGAATCTTCTTCCCATCTCTTGTTCCACTGGCGCGTGTCTGGTTCTTACCATCACTTCTACATTAGGAAGTTAACCACGCCAATACTTATATTCTATTCAAGCACCCATTTATGATTGTCTAATTTCTTGGTTGTTGTTTTTGTCACTCTCCATGTTTCAGAGACGTTTAATAGAGCTGACTGACATTTTAATCGAAGATTTTGATTTTTGTGTTGGACATGATTTCTACCATATACTGTATTTCCCTGGGCAATGAAAGCTCCTACTGCCTTTTGTACTCTCACGTTGATATCACTGTCGATTCATCTACCTTTCTGAATCTTCAACAGCAGTCATATTGTGTGGCTCTGAACATAAAAAACAATTTTTAAAAAAAAGCTGCAATATTTCACACAAGATGTGCTTGTGTAAAATAAAAGGATTCAAATAATACGACCAGATCACCAATCGGCAACCGTTGACGTAAACAGATTCACTGGCATTGGATTATAGCACACATTGAGAAAACCTGTTGACAGCAGTACAAGGCAACCCTTGTTCTTGAATTCACGTGGTAAAATAAATTGAGGAAGACCGAAAAAAACACACGGGATAGAGAGTATGAGAGACTTAAAACAGGTAAGAAAGACACAACAGGACATAGAACTCATGGCACAGGGTAGAAAAGCTTGGCATAAATTTATTGAAGGCATATCAGAGGCGTACATACATTATTTGGCACATGGGGCGGATTCTACCTTTGGCACCCCTGCCCCTTAAGGAATCACACTTGGAAGTATATTTGTACTTACTTCCTTTGTCGTTCCTCTTCAACCCTGGGGTGTAGGGATTTGCCAGTTTGTTTGCCAGAGAGAACGCCATACTATACTATCAGCCAGGGCCGTAGATAGGACGGCGGGGGGGGGGGGGGGGGGTGTTGGTTTGAAACCCTCTCCCCGTATCTACGGTCTTTGCTAGCTGTCTTTCTCCTGGTTCCAATCTAGTCCTCGGTCCTTCAGGGATTGTCTAAGTATATTTTTAACAGTAAGTACTATCATAAAGGTGTCCGATGGCACCCCTCTCCTGGCTGTCACCCGGGGCGGTGCGCCCCCTTACACCCCTTATTTCGCCGCAGAGGCCTTCTCATCTCGAGGAGCTAACGGATAACAATGGTAATGAATGCCGCCTTGTAACTTTTGCATACCACATGAGCGTGGTGTAGTGTAGGCTGTCTGTATTGTGTCCTGTTTCCTCGGTGGGAAACGAGAATTATATTGTTTTATGCTGGCGTGATTTAGGGCATGATGAACGAGCTGGAAGCTGGATAGGATATCACACTGGACATTCATTTGATACCAACCCCTTGTTTTGAGGATAATTTTGTGATATTCTTTATTATACTGATCTCAGGGCTGCCAGTGACCACTGTGTAGGGGCGGACTGAGCGGATGTCAGGCATTGCCAGAGGGCCTAAAGCAGTAGGGGCCCACTCTACCGTAGCCTCCATCTAGCATAAACAAATGTTAAAGTGAACAATTCCATATTGCCCTGGGGCTCACATCAGTTGGGGGCCCGCTCTCCCCTAACCTCATCTTGATGAACCTAAAAAAAAGTCCCTGAGTCATTCAGTTGCACACCGTTTGAAAATTTCACGAGTTCTTATAACATACCTCTGAATATGTCTCAAATCACTAATTTACTGTACGAAGAATTCGATTTTTATGTCTTGTTGTTGTTGTTGGTTTTTTTTTATTTTTTTATATTTTATTTTCAAATTCATTATTATTATTAGGCCTATTATTTATTTTATTTCATTTTTATTTTTATTTTTAAATTTTATTTTAAAAACGTACTTTAATTATGATGATTATTGCAAATGTAATATTACTTTTATAATGATAAATGCCTTAATAATGCTTAAAGTAAATGTGAGGATGAAAGGATATAGTATACATGATGAGAGAGAGAGAGGAAGGGCAGAATGTCAGACGGGCCTGCGTGCCCAATTCTTAACCCTTTGAAAATAAAGTTCGTTCGTTCCTTCTAGCTTAAACACATATAAAGTGAACAAGTCCTTATTGTGCCAGAGGGCTCACATCAATAGAGAGCCCACTCTTCCCTAACCTCCTTCTAGCTGAAACAAACACTTAGTGAACAATTCCTTATTGTGCCAGAGGGCTCCAGCCCATTCTCCCCTAACCTCATTCTAGCTTAAACAAATATTAAGTGAACAATTCCTTATTGTGCCCGAGGCTCACATCAGTAGGGGGCCCACTATCCTCTAGCTTAAACAAATATTAAGTGAACAATCTCTTATTGCCCGAGGGCTGTAATAACTGTCAGTCCGCCCCTGGTGATTAGCTAGAATATTATACATTTGTTACTCATCTCAAGCCTAAGTGACTTCACGAGAATCCAACTACACGTCGTCATCATTTTCCTTTGCGCTCCTGACGGAGCATTGGACCAACACTGCAGCTGGTCCTTTTGCAGGAAGCCTGCACCAAAGCAGTCACATGATCTTGTAGCGGTCGTTTCTGTGGCAACTAGTTTTACACGATAAAGTTTGTCAACACCATACACAGCCTCGTACTACATGCCTGAGCGTGCAGTATTCATATTCTTTCGTTGTGTCTTCAGTGTCACCCGGAAACTACACGGGGCAATGCAGCTACACGCGCTCGCATGAGGGGAAAAAAGCGGGGGGGGGGGGGGGGGGGGGGGAAATGAAGGGGGAGGAGAAAGCTACAAATTAAAGTTGCACAGACGATTCCGCCCGCCATGACACTATGCTATTAAATGAGCAAAAACCCTAGTTACCGTTCTTGACTCATGTGTTTTCGATATTCAGTACATCGTGCTAAACTATTCGAGTGTGTTTTCAGTTGCACATTTTCTTCTTAACAAAGGTCCCAACTGCTAAAAACCTGCTGCATCAGGTATTGAACAGAAAAAAGCTTTCTGTTGTAGTGCTGAAAAAAAAATAGTCCGCCTTGAGCTTACTAGGAGATTTGATACAGGTGCCGCACGTTGTGTTAGAGAATACATCCAGGGTTTCATTGAAATAAATTCGCCAAGTCAGGGAACAGAGGCGGCTTTTCTGTGCGTAGAAATGTCATATCTCAAAGTCTTTAAAAAAGCAAACAAACTGCCTTGTGTTTTACCAAACAAGTCAAAGAGTTCAAAAGTCTTAAAAGATTGACTGTAGAGGAAGCTACAACGTAGAAGTAAATAACACGTCCAAAGGTTAACGTAGTCGCTTATCAATTGAATATGCATTTTCATGGAGACAAAGTTAAAGCTGATAGTACATAATGCCATCTCTTCGCCAAACATTGTTAATATCTAAAGTAAAGAAGAAGAAATCACAACATGTGAAATGGAGTACCTTAGAAAAAAAGTGAGTTTGTCAGTCAGCCACTCACTTTCTCTTCATATGGCATACATAATTCTCAGCTATCGAATAATCACTGTTGGCTTGTTATGCTAGTCACAGCAGTGCCATTGCCTCATTGACCAGCGATCTTTTAGGGTGACCCGGGCCGGCCTTCACGGTTTCCATAGCCGTCCCGTGGGTTATGACATGCCATACTTCGCCTGAGCCCAGAAGATCAGCATAGGTTAACCGACGCCATACTCTGCCTGAGCCCAGAAGATCAGCATATCACTAGGCCCACTTAATATACATGTTAAAAGCAGTAAGCTTAAACAGGTTCTAGAGTTTAAGATTCAAGAACACATTTTCACCGAAAATGGAAGCCTTAACAGAGAAATTGAAACTAGTTATCGAATAATCAATGCAGTGACTTATCAACTGTCACCACTATTCAAACATCTAATTATCTTTATGGAAATTAAACTACAATTGATTGTTGTTGTTTTTTGTTTCACTATGTCTGCTGAGCTTCTCGCTCTTTAGCAGCCAATACCAAGTTGAAGACTCCTTGGTATTATATACACTGTAGATCTAGGCTTTTCCTGTGGCTTTTCTGCCATCCCGAAACGTGTTGAGTTGAAGTCATGAGCTCCAGTTTCTCCAGCTTGGCTTGCATTTAAAGGACCGTCGCATCTGGTCCCAAGCTAGGAGTAAGAAGTGCGTGGTATACTGTGCATTCTCAACCTTCCAAGGGGGCTCTCCAACTATGCAGAGCTAAAATACTGTACTCTGGTTCTGGGCACTCCCAAGGAATTGTCACGTCCTGCACAGAGCCACTTCTCAGCTTCCCTGCCTATCACTGGGTCCATAGTGAGATCCTTCTGCATGCAGTCAACCAAGTCAAAGCCAAAGCCAAAGAATTACGCCTGGGGCTCAAGTGACTTCTCCAAGTTTAGTGTACAATGCTGGGTTCTCAACAAGTTTTATCCACAGGGGGAATCCCTGGAAGTGTGTGGATGATTTCAAGAGTCAGTGAGGAACTACAATTGATAAACCCTGTATTCTTCCCAACATTTTGCAATCGTGTACAACATGGTCCCTAACAAGAGTACATGCGAGGAAAATCACACCGTGCGGAATGATTCAGGGAAACGTGATTAGACTTCAACTAGGAACAGGCTATTTCATGGTAGAGGAACCCTACTTTGCAACATGTCTGGAGAAAAACACCATAGCACATTATGTGTTAACATGCAAAAACTACGAACAGCACAGAAACCCACTAATGGAATACCTGAGAACCCAAAACTCGACATCACTGTCATTGAAAAATGTACTGAAAGTTGACCTACCCAGGGAGCTACACAACATAATAACATTTTATATTACCAAAACAAGAACCAACATATAACAACTAGAACAAATTAGAATGACAAGGAAAAAAAAAGTCCATTCAATATCAGTAGAAGAATTAAATATAAAAAACAAAAAAACAAACGAACAAAAACCACCAATCCAAAACCAACAAAATCCCAGCAGATAAAAAGATGTCAATAGCGAGAGAGAGAGAGAGAGAGAGAGAGAGAGAGAGAGAGAGAGAGAGAGAGAGAGAGAGAGAGAGAGAGAGAGAGAGAGAGAGAAAGAAAGAAAGAGAGAGAGAGAGTAATATGGTATCATGGAAGAAGAAACATTACAAACACCATAGACATTAAACAATGCCAAAATAAACGGCAGATAAATTACAGCCTGGAAGAGCCAACACACAAGAAAAACAACAAGGTAATACACTATATGGAATGATGAACACTATATACCCAAATTATAACCCACATGGGGTTGAACCGGGAATCCCTTGCACACAAAAAACACTAGTTTTCAAGTGTGGGGTTCCAAAACCAAACCAAAATGATTAAGACAAGCCATTAATGATACCCCAGGAGAGACATGAGAAATTATGACATAAAAAACAAAAAAATAACTGCAGGAACTACATCCTACATTAAATATATAGAGAGGTAGAAAATAAAGCAGTCTGGCCAACTCAGAGGCGTCCCAAAAGTATTTGGCACCCGAGGCGGATCATACCTTTGGCACCCTCCCCCCATAAAGAAACACGCTTGCAAATATATTTTTAACAGTAAGTGGATCATAATAATGTCCGGCGGCACCTCTTTCCTGGCTGTCACCCGGGGTGGGTCCCCCGCACCCCTTTAGTACGCCACTGGGCCAACTAATGAAAAAAGAACCCAATCAATTACTATGTGCCTACGACAGTAGAAGATCTAGTTTCAGGGTACGAAGAAAACCAAAAGACAAATGGATAGACAACGTTACACACATTTTACATCAACATTCGCTCACACCAGCCTATGTGACTGGGGGCCCATCAACAACATTCGCTCACACCAGCCTATATGACTGGGGGCCCATCAACAATATCAGCCAGCCTCAGGTTGATTTTTTCGCCTGTACTGGGAATTAACCCACTCCACTTTGGTTGTCTATGGTGGTTTGCAGTCATTTTCCGAGGAGACAGGACAAACTTTAACGTTATAAGTGCTGAAAATGAGAATATGGCATTCTTCATTATCCGCATTTTTTCAAGGACATTTATATCTAATCTATAGTCTAGCAAGCTGTTGTGTGGTCATTCTTTAGCAGGCTATTTAAATCTAATCTATATAGTCTAGCGGGCCGTTGTCTGGCAGGCTATTTAGTTGTAGCCCCCCTTCCGTCCTAACTGACCATAGGAATGCGCCCCAGAGGTGATTTCCCTCAGCTGTTTATTTCCTGGTGTTCCTTTCGTCGTGCTCTTTTCTCTTCTACTTGTCGTGAGAGCTTTTCGATTAATCTGATGTGGCACCGTAGGGAGCATCGCCAATTTGTGCGATCGGCAGATTCATCCTCCCAGTTGCTGGATTTATGTCCAGTGCCCTCATGTCTCTTGCACACATCTTTGAGCCTTAGCTTCGGTTGCCCGGCAGTTCTTTTGCCATTGTTACGGGATTGCCTCCCCTTGCTTTGTAGTAGTGGTCCACTAATGGTCACCACGCAAGCGTATCTAAAAGTAGGTCGTCCAAGGTATCTATCTTCACAACTCTTGGCAAAGATGTAGATAGTAGATGAATGACTTTTCTACCTTAGGGGAGCCTTCACAAGATATTCCCAGAAGTCAAGAACAAAACGCTGCTTAAGGGCTGAGCAAATTTGTTAACTTATTATCTGGTTCGTCGCCTTTTGTGAAGGAGTTATGCAATGATTCTGGCCCGTCAAGCCCCTAGCTAGAGTAATCCAACGAATGCCCTCTTATAATTAATGGCTCTATATTTATATATATATTTATCAAGAAAAATTGGCTCATACGTTTGCATTTGTACAAATAAACCGAATCAACTATTATTGTTTAGTTTTAAATAACATACAACAAATTTAATAGTCAAGTAGTTTTTAACATGGGAAAATAAATATGGAAAATTTGGTGAAAATTGAAATTAAAGTTTCCTCACTGAGGTTTTGTTAGGGCATTAATAATGTCCGTATTTTTGCTGTAGCCTATTATATAAAACTTAGCTCCAGATGAGTCCTGCAGCTGTGGTTTCCGTCACTTCTTTTTGGCGATGAGTACACTTCTCCACGTAACTCGTCCACTGTAGGCGGTTGGTGGTAACACTCTTCTCTCACACTAGTGGCGTAGGAACTTCAGTACCTAAGTCTGATGTCTTGTAACCACGAACTGTGACAAATTAGACAGAAACAAATGCCCCAGTACATTTGTTCTCCGCAAACTAACAGGCCCATTGTCATGCGCTCCACCCACGAATGTTAACCTCTCAGAAGAATTAAATTCTCGAGCATACAATGTAACTCATGGAATTTGATGAAAATTCACCAATATCCCTCTGGGGGTCAACTAGGAAATTGCGTCTGGAGTGCACGGATAATGATTTGCCTGAATTACAATTAAAAAAGGTATATACATCTCGCAACATGATTCTATACACTTTAGGCACACGTGATGTATCATCACTCATTACTCGTCGCTTTCGGGGTCTGGGGGTCGATCTTCTGTCGGGTTTCCCGCACAACTAGTCAGAAACAATCACCATCCCTTGCAGTAGTGGTTCATGCATATACTATTTTCATATTTTGAGGTTGCCAGCCTCATATATATATATATATATATATATATATATATATATATATATATATATATATATATATATATATATATATATATATATATATATAATATATATATATATATATATATATATATATATATATTATATATATATATATATATATATATATATATATATATATATATATATAACCACTTAACAAGAAACCTGTAAAATTTACATTAGTAAATAAATTGTTTACACTTACCCCACAATTTTGGGAATACACACTTCTCCTAGCGCAGATTAAAATGGACCCACAGCCCTGTATTTAGATGTTGTTCGAATCACTTAAGTCTGAGAAATTCCTTTTATGACGGGTGAAACACTTGGTCTGTGTGGTAAGTTGGGATTATATAAATATTTATAGGGGATGTGGTAAAGTGGGATGATATAAATATTTATAGGGGACTTAGTGTACTGACTGAGATCAGCTGTGAAGGTATCTGTATCTAATAAGTGTGGTGTATTACAGATGACCTTACTTTGCTACCACATTTAGACCTCAGTCAGACTTATTCTGGAATATTGTGATGACTACGTTGAATGTCTAGGGTTATGATAATGATGCAGTGTGTGTTCACAACAACCAACAGACAGATAAACAATTTAATTTAATCCACAATACTTTACAACACTGTGACACTCACATACATAGAACACTCTATAAGACTATCTTAATAAGTCAAGTGATAACTTTTAAAATATGTATTAATTCCTTTCAATAATAGATATCCTGATTCAACTACAAAGTGAACCAGGAATCACAATCAAATGTAATCACAAGTTGTATGTACACAAGGTATAGATAGGATCTTTGTATTGACATATATTATTATTACAATATGTGTGTAAGTAGTGATGTAGTACTATGAGGTAATACTGGCTTTTCAAGCTAGGTTGTTGTTTGTCATCATGACTTCAAGTGTTTGTTTCTGGTGGAAATAATATTGGAAAGGTTCACAGTTTCTTTTTAATTGAAACAAATAAATGTCCCTCTTGATTTAATGTACAGTCAATTTTAGAGGGGGGTATACACAAGATTGAGCTGCTCTGGCCAACGAAATCTTAACTTCTGTGTGGGCGGCAGGAAACAGCCTCCTATGCTCGCTTGCTTCACAGTTTTCTTGAGAAACAACACTGGTCGATATCTTGACCAAGGAGTATGCTACCAGCCTCTGGATTCAGCAAAACTCAGACCAGGTGCTGCTTTAATACTTTAGTACCACGGTCCCTGAAACAAGAAGGTTGTACCTCCTACTTCAGAACTAATTTATAATCTATTTCCACACTGAAGCACAATACATAACAAACACCGAGTTCAGCGCGGTAGGCCAACTGCTAGCTTCTCATGAAACAATATACACCAGTATTCCTCTCCCTAATGGTTACAACGCCTCTGCAATTCCAGCATTATTTCCTTCTATTCAATAAGATAGGTGTCATAGTACTATTTGGCAATCCCATGCAGTTATACTCCTCTCCGACAAGTTTTGTTCATGGGGGAGCAATATCTAGGCTTTGCCTCATGTTTGTTACTGAACCACACACATACAGACATAAATTATCAATTCACATTCAATTTTCATCAAAAAGATATCAAATATGTCTAGCTTACCACAATTCAAGGAAATATTAAACAAATACGTTGACTGGCGATGAGTTATGGCACAATTCCGATCTGCCTCTGTCCCAGGCTTTTATTAGAAAAATATGAGCTGGTTCTCAACGCACTTGCTTCTACCAAGTTGATTTTCAAAAAGTGGCACTGAACAGACGCTCCTAATTGACTATATTAAATGGTCTAGCCAATGAGACCATGTTTACAAAAGCATTTGAAAAAATGTACCCTTCCTATCGTTTCCATTAACAACCGAAAATAGTATTTGTAGTCGACTAATCATGTTTCGCCTTACATATTATTCTAGCCAATCAAATCGGATCTAACGTGGTGGCCTCATTTCCTCTAAAGCAGTGTCCAAACACGCCATTATGAGCAAATATGATCCTGTGTTGTCAGACAACACCACTATAGTATTTTGGCTATAATTTGTTAATTATTAGACTATTTGCTTAACACCTAACATATTCTTTGTCAGCAAGTCCTAAGGCACCCAAATATATAAGTTTAATGGAGCCAAGTGGCTTCGTTCAAAATATGTATTTTCTCCTACCACCCGTTCACTTCTATACGATGGGGTGTCTTCTGTACTGTCAGGCTAATGTCAGGATTTCAGACATAAAACAGTATTGTGTCATGTTTCCTAATAAGCATTAACCATGTTTTTTAAAACCTTACCTCGTATTGGTAGTGTTTTTTGTCACTGTTTATTTGAAAAAAAAAATCAAGCCTGCATGCCTTTCGCGTGGGGTGGCATTAATTTCATATCGCGAGACGGTGGTAGTATTGCATGCGTTCCTCCGTACATCTCTCTCTCTCTCTCTCTCTCTCTCTCTCTCTCTCTCTCTCTTCTAAGCCCGTCTGTCTTTTCGTTTATGTAGTGCATAAAATGACATTAATGGAATATTAAATCTAGGTCATTACGCAGTGTGTCTATCACAAGGTTTAATAAGAAACACAGTACCAGTTTTATTTTTAGAAACGCGTGTATTTGATGCAGTAGGCTTTACTAGTAAACGTGAAAGCGTTACAATTATGCAGACGAAGTAGAAAAAGGGGATTTCTTGTTTAGCTAGTATGACGTTCTACAATACAGGCGTACGCTATTGTGACCGCACTGTTCTTTTACCATTTTTCTTTCCTTTTATTGAATTAATTCGTTAGGCTTTATATTTACTTTCTAATTTAGATATGTGGATTTAGAATTTCTCACGACTGAGATCAGCTGTGAAGGTATCTGTATCTAATATGTGTGGTGTGTTACAGATGACCTTACTTTGCTACCACATTTAGACCTCAATCAGACTTATTCTGGGATATTGTGATGACTACGTTGAATGTCTAGGGTTATGATAATGATGAAGTGAAAGTTCACAACAACAACAGACAGATAAATACTTTATTTAAGATTCACAATACTTTACAACACTATGACAAGCACATACATATAACACTCTAGAAGACTAGCTTAAGTAAGTCAAGTGTTAAATTTTAAATTATGTATTAGTTGCTTTCAAGAATAGATATCCTGATCCAACTACAGAGTGAATCAGGAATCACAGTCAAATGGAAACACAGTGTCTATGTACAAAAATTATACAGAGGATCTTTGTCCTGACATAGAATATTATTACAATATGTGTGTAGTGTTATGCTCTGGTATTAAGAGGTAATACTTGGCTTTTGTAGCTATGTTGTTGTTTGTCATCACGACTTCATGTGTTTGTTAATGGTGGAAATAATCTTGAAGGGATCACAGTTCTTTTATTTGTAAAACACTAACTGTCCCTCTTGCTTTATTATTACAGTCAATTTTAAGGAGGGTTATACAAGGGTGAGCTGCTCTGGCTGACGAATTCTTAACTTAGGTGTCTGCGGCAGGAAAACTGTCTCCTCTGCTCGCTTGCTTCTCAGTTATCTTGAGATACCCCACTGGTCGATATCTTGGACAAGGAGTCTGCTGCCAGCCCTATGGATCCAGCAAAACTCAGACCAGGTGCTGCTCTAATACTTTAGTACCACGGTCCCTGAAATAAGAAGGTTGTACCTCCTTCTTCAGAACTAATATATAATATCTATTTCCACACTGAAGTACACACACAGTTTAGTTCTTTTGTTGTTTATTATCATTTAAACTTTAAAACATCGAATATCTAAGAGAAAAATCAAATACATCAGAATTGCATATATAGAAAAATGACGGAATAACCGTGCCCTCCCCTCATTGAGAAGATAAGAACCCAACAAGTTAATAACCCCAGAGTTCAGCGCTGTATGCCAACTACTAGCTTCTCATGTGACAATATACCAGTATTCCTCTCCCTAATGGTTACAACGCCTCTGCAATTCCAGCTGTAATTCCTTCTATACAATAAGATAGGTGTCATGTTACTAATGGGCAATCCCATATATGCCTAGGCATTTATACTGCTCTCTGGCAAGCTTTTACATGGTGGAGCAATATCTAGGCTTTGCCTTCTGGTTGCTACTGAACCACACACATACAGACACAATTTATCATTTCATATTCAATTTTCATGTTATATATATATATATATATAGGAAATAAGTCTAGCTTACCACAATTCATGGAAATATTAAACGAGTAACGTTGACTGGCAATGAATTCTGGCACAAATTTGATCTGCCTCTGTCCAGGCTTTTCCGTTATTAGAAATTTCTTAGCCTGCTCTCAACGCACTTTAGTGTCACAAGATTTATTTTCAAAAATGGCCCTGAACTGACGCTTCTATTTGACTATATCGAACGCTCTAACCAATGAGACCATGTTTACAAGAGCCTTTGAAAAAATATTACCCATCCTACCGTAGCCATTAACAACCAACTAGTATTTGCAGTCCGACTAATCAGGTTTCGCCTTACATATTTCTACAGCCAATCAAATCGTATCTAACTTGTTGGCCTCATTCCCCTAAAGCAGTGTTGTTCAAACAGCTATTATGAGCAAATATGATCTTGTGCTGTCAGACAACCTCATTATAGTATTTTGGCTATAATTTATTAAGTACTAGATCATTTGCGTAACACATAACATATTCTTTGTCAGCAAGTCTTAAGGTACAAGAATATATAAGTTTAATGGGGTTAAGTGGCTTCGTTCAAAATATGTATTATTCTAGGATAGTCGTGTATTTGTTTTTTTTTTATTCCTCAAACCGCCACCTGTTCTGCCTTTTCGACTGTTCTGTCAGTATAAAGTCAGGATTTCAGACGTAAAACAGTATTGTGTCATGTTTCCTAATAAGCATTAAACATGTTTTTTTAAAACCTTACCTCGTATCGTTAGTGTTTTTTATCACTGTCTATTTGAAAAAAAATCAAGCCTGCATGCCTTTCGTGTTCACTTTTTAATCGCGAGACGACGTGGGATTGGCATTCCTCCGTGCATCTCTCTCTCTCTTTCTTCTAAGCCCGTCTGTCTTTTAGGTTAACGCAGTGTATATAATGACATTAATGTAATATTATATCTAGGTCATTAAGCAGAAATACAGTACCAGTTTTATTTTTAGGAACGCGTGTAGTTTATGCAGAAGGAGCAAAAAAAAAGGTTTTCTGGTTCAGCCATTATGGCGTTCTACAACACAGCGTACGCTATTGGAAAGCACTGGTCTTACACCATTCTTCTTTATTTGTATTATTTCGTTCTACTTTACATTATGTTCTAATTTATATATGGGTATTAAGAATTTTTCACGACAGTCTGGAAATCTATAATTCCTCTTATGGCGGGTGAGACACTTGGTCTGTAAATCCATAATTCTTCTTATGACGGGTGAAACACTTGGTCTGGAAATCTATAATTCCTCTTATGACGAGTGAGACACTTGGTCTGGAAATCTATAATTCCTCTTATGACGGGTGAAAAACTTGGTCTGGAAATCTATAATTCCTCTTATGACTCCTTGTGACAAAATTCCCAAGTTTCCAGTCTTGTATTAAAATTGCGAGTTTACATGTACTTCCAAAGTTGCCCAATACTCGATCTGGTACTTATAGTTGTGGAATGATAAGTCCTATCCTCTTTCCTCTGGCTTGTAGGAGGTGTTTAGTTGCCACTGCGATGCAGTCTGTCTGTGTGCTGTGACTCCGAGTTTGTTAGATTATTTCTCACAATCCTTAGTTTCAAATCCCAGCTGTGTTTCCGCCGAAAGTTCCAATCAAATCAAAGTAGATTCTGGCGAACCAATCCAATCTATCTAGCACTGTTTGGGTGGGGAAGATTATCATTACTCATCCCACGCGTATTTGAAAATATTAAATTTAATATACACGCTTGGCCTCTTACGCAGTGATGTCATATTGTTACCTACGACTTCCGGTGCACCTCTGTTTATCACCTTTATCTGCGTGCCTCCGCTAGACAGATGTCTGGTCAGACCGTATGGTCTTTTGTCATCGTATCACAATACCGGGCTTGTGTCAACATGATTAACAGCTTTCCAGTGGGGTCAAATGTTTCCACAGGCGGTCAGACGGATTAGGCGATAAAATATTATTTTTGGCCGGGTCACCAAACCTGGCGAATCGTAATAACAGTCTGGGAGTGGAGTGTGAAACAATAAGATACGCATTACTCCCATAGCAAATACTGCCATAGGGCAGTGGCGTGTTAGAGAATTCACCATGCTATGTCCAGCATAGAGCAAAATAGTGAAAATAACGAATGAAAAGGCATGATTTATGCCAAATAAAAGCGATGTGAGAAAAATGAAGAAAAAGAAAGGATACTGCCGGAGGGCTGAAGGTGTGAGAGATCACAGAAAAGAGCATGTTCAGACGTTTTGTCACAGCCATCTGCCAGTTGTCTATAGAAAATATCTTTGGGGATGCGACCATCTTCCTTGCGGCGGATATGGCGAAGCCAGCGTAGTCTGCCCTGTCTAAACAGTGTACATACGCTTTGAAGGCCAGCACGTGACAGCACCTCGTCATCTGTCACTGTGTCCTTCCACGAAATACCAAGGATGTGGCGTAGCACCGTCGATGGAAAGTGTCGAGCCTTCTTCCTTGCTTAGCATAGGTTGTCCATGTCTCGTCGCCATATCGAAGCGTGCTGGTGATGCAGACATTATATACCGCAGTCTTGGTCTTCATTGTGAGTTTGGAGTTTCCCCAAACACGGGTTGTGAGGCGGGCAACGATGGTTGCAGCTTTGCCAATGCGGCTGTCAATTTCTCTACTTAGTTAGCGTATGCCATTTTATGATAGATCCCAGGTATGTGAAGTGGAGTATCACTACCAAATGCCTTTGTGAGGTCGTCAATAGCGACATATAAAGGCTTTTTCTGATCTTTTGATTTTTCATAAGTTAGCGGAGAGAAAAGATCGTGTCTAATGTTGATCTAGGTATGCTATTAACATCTAATCTATAAGGTCTAGGAGACTGCTGTCTGGCCATGCTTTGTCAGGCTATTTAATCCAATCTATATGGTCTAACTGGCCGTTGTCTGACCATGCTTTGGCTGCCAATTTACATCTAAACTATGGGGTCTAGCAGACTGTTGGCCTGTTAATGCTGTGGCAGGCTAGTGTATCTTTTGCATTCCCTTCCAATCAAATCGACACTGCATTTTATAAGAAAATGAGAGACAATTATAATAAATTACCATTTACCTCTACACCTCACGGTAGAAGAGGAACGACTTAGTAAGTAAGTAAGCCATTTTCACTACAGTGAAATCTTTGTCAATGGAAGTAAGAAAGAATGGTTCTTAGGTATTATACAAAAACCAGTTCTAAAATATGAAAGTGAGGTTTGGTTTAGTTTTGATTCGTGCACAGAGCAACTGGTGTTTGTGCTGAGCATGGAATACCCGGGTCAACCTCATGTGGGTTATAATTTGGGTATATAGTGTTTCGTTTATATATATATATATATATATAAATATATATATATATATATATATATATATATATATATATATATACAGTACTTTGCAAAAAAAATGGCAGTCATATTTTCGCAACGCAGCACACTCATAGAAGCAAATAATAATAATAAAAACTGTATGTCCAGAGGAAGATTGGTATCTCCCCTATCTATTAGTGGTGGTTTCAGTAGAATATAATGTTGCCTTCTCCAGCAAGGCAAGCCTGGATGCGGCGAGGCATACTTCCCACAAGTGTTTGTAGGTAATTGTGAGTCAGAGACTGTCCAGTATTTTTCAGCTACCTTCTTCAATTGTTCAACGTCTCTAAGTCCACTCTTTTTTAAATGATTCTTGAGTAGTGCCCAAACGTTTTTTCAATTGGGTTTAGGTCGGGACTGTTGCTGGGCCACTTCAGCACTATCACATTCTTCTCTTGGCAGCCATGCTTTGGTGGTATGAGCTGTATGCTTTGGGTCATTGTCATGTTGAAATTGTGCACCCATCGGGGTACATGACCTGCATAAATGGCAGAAGGTGTCCCTCTAGTATGTCGATGTACCTTTCCTTTCGTGAGAATTCCTGTGAAAAACACACAGTGGGGTGGCACCTCTTGCTGACACCCCTCCCCAAAGATGGAATTTTCTGGGTATGTTTCGGTCGCTGGTACACAGGCGTTACAGAGTCTTTCGTCCAAATATTTATTTGAGCAGGATAAGACCAAACAGAACATTCATCTGAAAAAATCATATTGTCCCATAACAAATTTTGATGTTTCGTGGCACCAGTTCAAGAGCGCATCTGTTTGTGAGTCTCTTTGAGCAATGGTGACGAAATTACCCGCTTTTTTGTGTAATTCACCTGTGTAGCTTCTGGTTGACAGTAGCATTNGATACCTCTGGGCTTCCCAACTCGATCATGCGCTGCCGTATGTTTTCTATACTCTTCATTGGCCCAGCCCGAACGATTTGGGCGAGACGCCGATGGTCCTTTGTGTCCAAAATTCTTGGCCTCCCACTAGCTTCTTTTGCTCGATTCCATTACCTGCTTTTAATGTACTCACAACTCTGTAGACAGTTCCGCTCAGGAATGTTCAATGTTTTTAGAAATGTTGGGGAACATGTTTGATTTCCTTCATTCCAAAGCTGTGAAATTAAACATACACTTTGACTTTGTATCCATTTTCTGCCACACAAGCATTAGAAATTGTCGTCTGCTCTATTATCAAGGGACATTACTCTACGCAAATTTTTTTTTTTTAACTTTTGGTAGTGTTTGCTCCACTTCAGTGGTGGAGTGCACCTTTTGGGGCAAACAGGCTTTTAGGGGCAGAACAGTTGTGGGGAGGGCAGCATATTTTTTGTGCAATGTAATTTAGAAGATTTTTTTGATTACCTTTATTTAGCTGAGCAGTAATGACTGGCAGATATTTTTTTGCAACATAGTACTGTATATATATATATATATATATATATATATATATATATATATATATATATATATATATTTATATATATATATATATATAATATATATATATATATTATATATATATATCTATATTATATATATATATATATATATATATATTATATATATATATCATAATAAATTGGTTATTTTTCTTGTGCAGACTGTTCTAGTCTTGGAATTTCTCTACTACGCTGTGGCGTTACTTAATGTCTTGTCTGTAAAATTTAATGTGTATTCCCTTCCATGTTCCACGTTTACTCTCTTTACCCCTGTTGTGCTGTACGGGGGTTTTAAGTTTTATTTTACTTAATTTTTTTTCCATCCTTTTTATTTGCGTTGACATTATCTTAAATGTATCTGTTGAACGTTTGTTTGTTTTTGTTTTTTTACATTGATAGTTTATTTTTACTTCTCGTCCTGAAATATGTGTTCTTCATTTATCGCTTTCATTTGCTGTGGTAATTATATGTGAATTACTTGTTTTGGTGATATGGAATTTTATTATTTTGTGTGTAGTTCCTTGGTTTGGAAATTGTTAGAACAGTTTCTGGCGATGATTATTGGGAGTTTTTGTGATCTGAAGTATTCCATGATTAGTTTTCCGTGCTGTTCATATTTCTTACATGTTCGCACATAATGTTGCTATGGTGTTTTTTCTTCAGACATGCTCCATAGTAGGGTCTGCCTTTCCTTGTTTCCAATAATTGATCAATTCCTTTGCTATAATATTTTAAATTTTACTTTTAATCTCTATTGAGCATGTGACAAATCGGGGCGGCCCCTATCGATCTTTGTTTCACTCCAGCAGTATCGGTACATTTGTGGTACTGATTTTTATTATGTGCTCCTCAATTATCGCACTTTTCTTTCTTTCTTCGTTTATTTTTCTGCTGACGGTTTACATTTTGAACACGGTGTTGTATGAGTTTACCGATATGTCCTGTAAGTTTGTACACAAGGATATCGGACATCTTATTATCATATATGGGAGAGTTGACCTCTACCTTACGTTCAAAATTATCCGATGTCGGAATATTTTGAAAATTACCCCATAACCCGCCCTATTTGAATATGATTGGAGTTTTTTGATAGCTCATAAGCAAACGAAGGCATGGGAAGGCAAGGAATATAATTCTTGATCATTTTCTCAAGCTATTTCACTTGAGAAATCGCTCGCCAAGACACCAGAACTGCTACAGTGAAGAATTAGAAATTTCTTCTTCTTCTTCTTCTTCTTCTCTTCGTTCACCCTGAAAAGGACGGTGGTTTGCGTTGTGTCCTGTTTACAACGTCGCTGTGATATCTGCACTTTTCGGTCGACACATCCGACTTCTGCACGGCATTTTTTTAGGACCGGGTTTGCCTTCCCATTTCGATCCACACTCGCTCAGCCAGCCTGCACAGCTTCAGACTGTTTCCAGGACCACCACGTGGAGGTGGAGTGCGGTCTTGACCAGCTCTGGTTCGCTGGTCCTGACGCAGGCAGTCAAGCTATGAGTCGCTGACTGCGGTCCTCTATTGTGCGTCTTGAGGTCCCGAATTCGAATTCAGAATTACTTCTTAAAATTCCGGACACCTTTTACTGGAGTATTCATCAGGACTTACAATATAGCCCAGGAAATCTCTAACATTTTAAATAAGGAAACCGGGTCTTAGGAAACTGAAGGACCACACACGAAGTCAGAAAGGGAACTTATTAAATTAACGACACCCCAGACGCGTATAAGAGGCCGATTCAAGTCTCTTTTATTCATCTGAGAAAAAGTCTGTGAGTCAGGATTGGCGTAAGTTGTGAATTACATTTCATATTTTATTACTAACATGTGAAGTTTAATATGTGTGAAACTCGCTTGTGGGATGTCAAAGTCATTTGAGGCTGGCAACCTCAGCGTATAGAATGATGGATTCACGAACCACCACTGCACGGGCTTGTGATTGCTTTATTGATAGTTTCATAAAGAGAACTAAAAGCATAAAGTAGTTCCAGTGTTCCCTATGGAGCAGAGAGGGAAAGATGAAAGAAATGAAGAACATTCTAAGTATAATACTTACATTTTCAAAGCAGTGTAAATATCCAGATATATACATATTCACTTTAAAATCTATGTAAGTTTTCAAGCTTTAAACCAGTGTAAATGTCTATGTGAAAATATTCCATTTTTAAGTAATGGAAGTTTCAAACTTTTCAATCAGTGTAAAACATAAATGAAAACATATTCAATTTATATTGTGAACACTTTTCAATCAGTGGAGATGTATATGTAAACAGACTTTATCTGTATTATTAACCTTTTCATTTAAATATAAAGCAACTATGAAAGCTATTCTATTTAAATATAAAGAAAGTTTTATCCGAGGGATTAAATTTAATTCTCATCGAGGGTAAAGTCTGAGTAATTGGGATGGTGGTATGGGTAGATAGGAACCCATAACTATGGGGTGGAAAACTCGCCATACTGTTGTGCTTGGATAGTGGTTTTAAAGTTATGTAAGTGGTCCCGCCTGAGTATAGGAGATGGCAAAAAGTACGTGAGAAGTAAAGGATGTAAGAAATAGAATTTTATCACGAGGTGAATAGTTTAAGGAGAACATCTGTCTTTGGACTGAGAGTTTCTCACTAGTCCAGCCTATCTATACGACTATAATTTAGTATAAGACAATCTTGCACCTCCATATATTGAGAAATATAAGTTACATAACACTACACCACACACACACACACACACAAACACACACACACACACACACACACACACACACACACACACACACACACACACAACAGAGCTATTGTGGACAACAAGTCACACAAACGTGAAAAAAAAACTATGGTTTAAATGGGTTATGGGTCTGACCAACACACACAGTTTAGTTCTTTTGTTGTTTATTATCAATTAAACATGTACCATCGAAATATCTAATATAAAAATCCAAATACATCAGGAATTACATATATAGAATGAAAAATGACAGAATACCCGTTGCCCTCCCGTCATTGAGAAGTATAAGAAGCCCAACAAGTTAATATAACCCCAATGGTTATAATGTTAGCACTACGTTAACAGTATAGTCAGTAAAGAATAACAGAGTTACCTAATACGTGCTACTCCGGTCAAGTAAACAATTGTTTTAAAGCAAAATATACTAGTTATGGGTAAGAAGCTCACCTGTAAAACAAGAAAATATTCATTCTCTCCTCTCTAACATACGTATGACCCCTCGCTCTCGATCCCTTACCTAATCTTAGGGTGTATATTTCCTCGGAATTTATTTCAGTATATCATGAATATAAATTATCGATATTGATATAATGTCCAGTGGTTCAAGCGCCTAAGCTTTGGCCGTCATCCAAAAGACCATCGTCCCGATAAACGGGTTTCTCATTCAATATCGCTCATGTATCCTAGATGTATTGCCTAAAATCGGAGATCAGAGGATCTAATCTCCTGTAGTACGTACATCAAAGGGTTAATGTGTTTATCCCACTGTGCGATCTAGCCCCGAATGTCCGATGATGTGACAGATCATGCAACGCAGTGAGAATACATATGGTAAACAAATCTGAGCCTCGATGCCTGTATATGATGGCCCAGGGGGGGGTCGCGGGACAGTTGGTAATATGTCCTGTATTGTGTTACATCCTCAAGACAAAGAGGACGTGGAATTAAAAAAGTGTAGCAATCGCGGGTGTTTTAATGCAGGGCGTTGCTAGCGAATTATAAAACTACGCCGAGGGTCATGGAAAGGGATGTCGGGATATAGTGGCTATATTTCCATTATACGTCACACATACTCTGAAGAGCGTTTCGTTCTATTCTTTCACCATGTTATGGTGGTACCTGCGAAAAGTACCATTCTCCGAAACAAGAAGGATTGTCGTTGTTGTTGTGGTTTTGATGAAATG
>JAMPIV010021800.1:0-50544 GCA_024509875.1 Oreohelix idahoensis | reverse complement strand
TTGACCATTTCATGAGAACTACACATGGAAAAACTGGGACAACCGATTCAATTATTGTTCATCAACTACATACCCGTAAAAAACAGTTGGAACTTACGTGAATATCCAAGTATTCAGCTGTTGTAACTTCAACGGTGGAGCTTCATGCCCTTTATGTCTTTTCTCTTATGGGACAACATTGTTGGACCTAAGGCCAGGATGTATTTAATATAATTGGTGATTTTTTTTGAGAAGAAAACTTTGTACCATTGTATTTTGTATGACTGAGCCTTTCTTACAACCACAACCTATTTTGCTTTTGTTAATGTTATTTTGTGTGTGTTGTTTCGGCGGGATTAAGGTTTGGGCGGTGACTCTTTAGAAAATACCACGTGACAGAGGGTTTTTTCTACTGAGAGTGTTTTCTGTAGGATTATGAAAATTTCATTTAGTGGAAATTTGCTAAGCGACAACTGTTGCTTATTTTTGTTGTTGTGACGAGCGGTGTGCTATTATTTTTCGTTGCCTTGTACTATTTTGTTTGTCTTTAATTTTTGTTTTGATTTGTTTGTTTATTTGTCTGCCCTACTCTTTTTTTTGTTTATTTCTATTACACCATATGTTTTACCACTGTGACGTCATTGTTTTCGTTTACATTTTCGCAGTTATCATCACATCCTTTGTGAGATTCCCTTTCAGTTTAGTTTTTTTAGTTGACTTTGCGAATGGGTATCGTAGTGTTTTGAATATTTGTCTTCGTATTATTGTTATTGTTTTGTTTTCTATTGGTACACATACTTAGTCATTACACTATTACAACTCGTATAGTTTTAACTTGAGCTTATGATATATATAAAGCTATGTCGGATTGATATTAATATTAGGTAAAAAATAATATCATACAAGTCTCTTCAAAAAGACTTGTTCTTCTCAAACAAGAACATTGCAAATTAAGGGGAGACTGATTATAGACAGACATCTTTATAGTTAAACAAACTTGCTCTCTAGTTTGGTTGAAAGAAAATTTTAATTTGTTATTTTCAAGATATTTAGATTTGTAAGGTAAACCTAAAATTGTTAGACACACGTATGTTCTGACTTTAGAGACTACTTTTATTTGAGCAAGAGGGAAATCCCTAGGGCAAGACTAGAGCTGATAAAAGTTGAGTAGAAAAAAAAAAAGTGATATGCTACGCTAGTCAATATGAAAAAAAGGACACTAAAAATTGAAAAATTGGATAAAACTGAAGGCTGAATGAGAAAATAACAAAAAAGCTGTAGCAGAGAAAAGGGTGGAATTACCAAGACAATTGAACGAAAAAATGGGCAGACTGCATGTGAACACAGAAAAGAGATTACATAATGCAAAATGGAAAAACAAAATAAGCGAAAGCTGAAGCAAAAAGAAGAAGAATTAGAAACCAAGACAGCAGTGAGAGAGCTGGAATCAAAAGAAGGTAGAAGCAGAGGGTGCTCAACAAAAAAGAGATTAGACAAGCAACTGAAGCATAGAAAAAAAAAGGGTAAACAAAAAAAAGCTTAAGCAAAGAGCTGAAAAAATAAGAAGATTAGACAGCTAAGCTAAAACAAAAAAGACTGGAAAAATGAGTAAAGTTAATCAGGTCACCTGGTAATGATGGTAAACCTTCTACTTTTAAGGTTAAGCTACCACCGTTCAATTCTTCCAGCGACGATATAACATTCTGGCTGGATAGATTCGAACGTTCTTGTCGAACTCATAATGTGGATAGATCACAATATGCTAATCCAGTTAATCAGAGAATTTGAGGAGGTGATTCTCTGACTAGTTTTGTAAGTAAGTTCTGGTAGAGGAAGCTGACAAGGATAATTATGATGTTATCAGAGCAGCCTTGATAAAAAAAATATCAACTGTCAGAGGAAGGTTATCGTCTTTTGTTTAAGACGATGGTGCCTGAGGCAGGAGTAGAATTCTCAGAATTCATTGCAAAGGCACGTCTTACATTTATGCGATGGGTTGAGCTGTCCAAGACAGAAAAAACATATGAAGCTCTTATGGACTTATTGCTCAGAGATAAGGTTATGTCATGTGTAAATAAAAAACCATTCCTTGAATTTATTACATGAGCTGCGTAAACCCCCAAAACACTTAAAACAAATGGAACAATATTATTCACAATATGTCACTGCACACCCCGACGTGACTTTTGGCAACACTAAGATTAAGGAGAGTATGCCAGTTGCTTCAGCAACACCATACAAACACAATTATTCACACAGATTTCAGGGAGCACAAAACACGGTCTGTTAAAAAGGGTAACCATTCAAGTTATGCAGGTTATCGCTAGTTGCCCTTTCATAACAATAGGCTTTCTAATGGGAATAACCTTTGCTCGGTTAAGCAACCAATTAATACCATTCAGGAAGGTACTGAATGAGAGCATTGTTTGGGTTCTGAGGGGTACTTTGAGGGTATGCTCAGAATATTAGGGGTAGTTGATATGACTGATGCAAAAGCGATTAACATATCCTCAAGTTATTCCGTTAATCCATGGTGAACCAAACTTACCAATAAGGTTATGATAATGTTACGTATCAATCCTTTAGCCAACCGCATGATACAATCAAAACCGAGGTAACCAATCATTTCAGGGTTCTTCTTCGAAGAACAGGAGACGACCATCACAGCCCTCGATTATCCCAGGGGTTATTCGAATAATTTATAGGAATTTCCGCACTAGGAAGTCAATTATAGAAACTATCCAAGTTATCCGTCATGGAGACAACAAGATCATAATTACAGAGGAGTACTCATATATAATGAACATGATATGGTAACCATGATCTATGACTCAAACCAAACTTAGGGGTTACAATAGAGGGAAACCCTTGTAATGATACAGAGGGCTGATATATAATAATTTTCGAGGTAGATCAACAATACAATCCACCCAAACATAAATCACTCATTTTCAGGCAAACTCTGCACAACAAGAGTCCCATGAAGCCTATATAAACATACTAAAGATAAATAATGATGCTAGTAAAATATGGCTTGTTCCGCTTTTGATTTTGGGAGAGCATCTCAGTGCCCCCAATGCAAAACATTATTTGAACCAACTACGGTGTCCACTTTAAGTTGTGGCCATCCTCTTCCCGCTCTTCCTGCGTCAGTCGCGCATGATGGAAGAGGTTTTCTTGTCTTACATAAAGGTCTAGTAAATGACAATCCAGTCTCAGTTCTTTTTGATTCTGGATGCACCACAATTGGTGTTAGGCAGTCACTCGTAGATCCTTCCCGTGCCACGGGAAAAGTAGTCAAATGTGTAACATTTGGCGGCACCTTAGAGAAATACTCTACTGCTATCATTAAGATTGCTACTCCTTTCTTTACAGGAGATGTACACGCATGTCTTTTGCTGAATCCGATCGCTGATCTTATCATCGGTCGAATTCACGGAGTCAAAGAATGCACTCCGCAACAAATTTCCGTTTGGGAAAAACAAAATATGCAAACTGCTAATGCTGTAGTCACTAGAGCTCAAGCTCTTCATATGCCTCAAACTTCATCTACTGAAGATAATGAAGTGCATAACCAAGATGATCCCTTGGTAATTTCTCGTGACTCATTTATAAAACAGCAAGAAGATGATCCCACTCTAAAAGAAATTCTTCACTCTTGCAATAAAAGGTGATCCAAATAAAGATACAAATCTAAAATCTTGGATTACAATGAAGAATGGCGTACTTGTACGTATGGTACAAGACTCCACTAAGTCAAGTCATTCTCAGATTCTTGTGCCCAAGAATTTGAGAGTTAAAATTTTGCAGCACGCTCACGACTCTCAGTGTGCTGGGACATATGGGTTTTTTCCCGTACAAGTCAAGAGTTCTTGCGGCTTTCTTTTGGCCATTGGTAAACAAGGACATACGGATTTATTGTCGATCTTGTAAAGTATGTCAGGAAGTTAAATCCAAAGGTCCACGCCATGCTGCACCTATTCAGGCTGCAGACATTCCTATTCGGCCGTTTCAGAAAATGGCCATAGACATTATTGGTCCGTTTAAGATCAAGTCTGCCAGAGGACATCAGTTTATCCTGACGTGTGTTGATATGTGCACACGTTGGCCAGAGGCAATCCCTCTGAAGAGCATTACTACTGCTGACATTGCAGATGCTCTTTGGCTTATATTTTCTCGTCTGGGATTCCCCGGAGAAATATTATCAGACCATGGCACCCAACTAATATCGGATACCATGTCTCAAGTAATGTCTACTCTGCAGATAGAGAGATCGTTGAGTAGTATCTATCACCCAATGTCTAATGGGATGGTCGAACGCCTAAATAGAACACTAAAAAACTGATTAGGGAAGATAACTGAGGATCATCCTCAAGATTGGGACAGGGTTTTACCTGCGGCCCTCTTCGCCTACAGAGAGGTCCCCAATGAACATACAGGATTTTCTCCCTTTGAACTTGTCTTTGGCGCGCAACCGCGCGGCCCTATGTCTTTGCTTCATGATCTCATAACCGCTGATAATATTAACGATGACACAAAATCCTCTTACGAATATGTCATTGCGCTTAGACAAAAGATTATCGAAGCATGCAAATTAGCAACTTCTTCTTCTGAATTTGCTAAACAGAAGGCAAGGCAATTTGCCAATAAGAAAAGAACCTTACGACAACTTTGTCCTGGTGACAAAGCATTTGTTTTGCTACCTTGTAGGGAAAACAGACTTCTTATTTCTTGGAAAGGTCCGTACGATATAATATCGAAAATTTCAGATGTTGACTATATTGTCGATATTGACGGGAAGCATAAAACCTTCCACATCAACATGCTTACGGAATTCCATGAACGTCCGGATTATTTACAGCCTATTTTCCAGGCAACGGACGATTCTCCAGTCCAACATGCTCATTACTCATCACTGTCCGTAATACAGGATGAGGAAACAAGTTTTTCAGATGTAAATCTTCCTCTTCCGATGATTCCACTTCATTCTAGTGAATCATGGGAAAATGTTACTGTCTCTCCTGATTTATCTCTAGGAGAACAGCGACAAGTTTCGGCTATGTTACAAACATTTCAGGATGTCCTCACTGACATCCCTGGACAAACTCATGTCATTGAACATGACATTGTTCTAACTGACCATACTCCTATTAGGGTCAGACCTTATCCTATCCCTATACATTTTCAAGCACAGGTTGAGAAGGAGTTGGATGAGATGATAGATTTAAAAATAATTGAACCATCCACTTCTGCATATTCTTCGCCGATGGTTATTGTTCGGAAAAAAGACAATAACATACGTCTTTGCGTTGACTATCGCAAATTGAATCAAGTTACGAAGTTTGACGCTGAACCTATGCCTTTACTAGAAGAGCTACTTACTAGGCTTTCTAAATCTCATTTTTTCACTAAACTTGACTTGTCTAAAGGATACTAGCAAGTTCCTTTATATGAACGCGCCAAGCCACTTACAGCTTTTTCTACACCTAGAGGCCTTTTCCAATTGAATTTCATGCCTTTCGACCTTATGAACGCTCCAGCTACATTCGTACGCATGATGCGTCGAATCCTATCTTATCGGTCAGATGTCATTGCGTACCTAGACGACATCTGTATTTTCAGCGATACTTGGGAAGATCACTATTCGGGGTTAGTTGAATTACTGTCTACTTTACGCGAGCATAACCTGACAGCGAAACCCTCTAAAGCCTGCATTGGTTTTAGCGAAATTTCTTTCCTAGGCCATCGAGTCGGTCATGGTTTCCTAAAGACAGAGGACCATAATATCACTAAGATACTTAACATCTCTATTCCTAAGACTAAAAAGCAAGTGCGAAGTCTCTTAGGTCTTATACAATTTTATGGACGATTCATTCCGAATCTATCATCTATCATGGCACCTCTTTCTACATTACTAAAGAAAGGGTCTCTTAATATGGTTCACTGGTCTCAGGAATGCCAATCCTCGCTGGATAAGATCAAAACTATGTTTTCAACACCACCTATTTTAGTGTTACCTACTAAAGATAAGACATTTTTTCTTCGTAGTGACGCTTCATCCACTGGGATTGGAGCGGCACTAATGCAAGAGTACTCTGGAACTCTGCATCCTGTAATGTATATCTCCAGAAAACTTAATGCTGCAGAAAGGAATTACTCAGTTTTAGACCGTGAACTGTTGGCTATGGTCTGGTAAATTCTCAAACTACAAAGATTCCTTCTAGGCGCACATTTCATAGTAGAAACTGACCAGAAAGCTCTTACGGCTATACAGAGTAAGAATTTGAAGAGCTCGAGGCAAACTCGATATGCAATTGCTCTTCAACCTTTTCATTTCTCGGTACGAGCTATCCGTGGATCAGATAATGTGATGGCAGACATTTTGTCTAGATGCCCACATGATTCCACCTAACTGTTAGGTCTTGGACTTCCTAATACGTCTAAATCTTTAATAGTTCCTTTCTATATCAAGATAGGTACACATTTGTAATTTGTAATATAGTGATTGTATCACTACTTAGCGGTTCATTGATGTATATTCACCGCTATTCTTTGATGAATTTTCTTCTTTGTTAATAATGAACTTATTATACTTAATATGAAATTGTGATTGAAATTATTGTATGCATTGTGTCATTGCCAGTATTGTTGTATAAGTTGGTGACACCTCTCTGGAAACATTTATACTTAGAGAAACGCTTTCTCGCAGATTATGAGATATATTCTCACCAGTCGCTCCATATGTCGACTTAGCCTCACATTTGGCGTTATATTTATTCTTTATACTTTTCATCTGCGCATTATTCATGCGTTGTGAGCCTATTGTATGTCGCTCCTAGATGTATTTAAAAAAAAAAAGTTTCATTTTTTTTCCGGGAGGTGTGGTAAGACTGTTACGTGCAGTTTTCATAACTGGTAATGTAGTCGATCTGCATACTTGTTATGTTTGAAAATAATTTGAATAAGATTTTTGAGTCTAATGTATTTTTTCGTTAGAACCATAATCTAAGGGCGAATACTCATTTTTTGCTTTGAGGGAAAGTAAATATGTAGTTACTCCTCTTAAAAGGTTATACCAGCTGACTGCTGAGGTCAGAGGTGAGGCGAACAGCGCATGTCCAAACTAGAGAGAGTTTGAGAAAGATTTCCGGTGCGGGAGGCCGTTTTTGTTGAACTGGGTCTGTCAGACGAAATGTCTGGTTACGTCTCTGCATTGCCTCTGGGGATGGAAACTCTTCCACTGTTATTGAAAGTCCCCTGTGTTATTTCTGTTCGTCAGGAAGACGGCAGTTGCTTCTAAGTTGTGTTAGGAATTCGTAGCAAGGTAAAGAAACGAAACTTTCACACTTCCTTTGTAAGGATCATATTTTGAGTCAACCAGTGACGAGAGCTCACGAATGGTTGGAAGGCAGAGTATTCTACTTGTTATGCTCGTTGGAGCCATCTAAGACCGTTAGGTCTAGATTTACACACAGAGACTCAGGAGAAAAGATAGTATGCTAAAACCCGCATGATTAGCGGTATATTTTGAACTTAGACACTTATGTCTACACATGAGGAATCCACAGTGTTTACTGTTTATAGAGGCCTAATATATAATTATCTGGAGTGGAAGACCAGATGAATTACAAGTTATTGCTGTTATAACTTTGAAAAAAGAAAACTCGCCTGATGTACGAAGGAGTTATATAAGACTATCTTCGAAAGGACAGCCTATCTTTGATACGTCCGATTAGTGGGATGAACTATGCTATTTTCGTCGCCCGCCATGTTTGGGGGTTATGCTAGATGAACTTTAGATGTATTTGCCAGTCATTTATCCATTGATGTACTGTTCCTGATCCTCGTCTATTTGACTGTTGTAGATGTCACTGTGTAACATAATAAATGGTTGTCATGAAAAACTGCAGTTACACAATTCATTGACTACTGCATGGGAGTGAGTGGGTGAATTATCTACCTTAAAGTACCATCAAGCATTCGCGTGCATTCATCCACACCTATTCATCTACATTTACTAACTGTCGGGGACTACACACCTTGGGAGCTGTCTTATGTTCGGAATGTCAACATGACACCTTCACAGAACCAACGCTTGGTGAGCTAATTAGGCTACCATGCTATTTGGCCCAGGTCAGTCCGACTACATTCTACACAGCACTCCACATCAACACAGAGCAGCGACATTGAGGTAGACTATACATACTTTCATATAAATTGAAGGCTAACATAAACAGATCACAACATTTCACTATGTACACACCAGTAACAGTTCTTCACCAACTTTAACACGCATATGGAACTGGTGTGGTAACATAAATTGGTAGGCCAGATCTGTGGGTCTAAGCTGCACACTGGACAGATCGAGGAATTGACATTTCATGAGAACTACACATTGGAAACTGGACAACACGATTCATATTGTACATCAACACACCGTCAACAGTTTGGAACTCTACGTGAATATCCAAGATTCAACGGTGGAGCTTCATGCCATTATTTTTTCTATGGACAACATTGTTGACTAAGGCCAGGAGTGTATTTAATATAAGTGGTGATTTTTTTGGGGAAACTTTGTACCATTGTATTATGTGTGACTGAGCCTTCTTACAACACACCCTATTTTGCTTTGTGTTACATGTTATTTTGTGTGTGTGTGTGTTTCGCGGGATTCAGGTTGGGCGGTGACTCCTTTAGAAAATACCACGTGACAGAGGTTTTCTACTGAGAGTGTTCTGTAGGATCTATGCAAATTTCCTATAGTGAAATTTGCTAAGCGACAACTGTTGCTATTTTTGTTAGTTGTGACGAGGTGTGCTTTATTTTTCGTTGTTTTGTAATATTTTTTGGGGGGTCTTTATTTTTGATTTGATTTGTTTGTATTTGTCTGCCTACTCTTTTCTATTGTTTATTTCTATACACCCATATGTTTATACACTGTGACGTCATTTGTTTTGTTTACATTTTCGCAGTTATCATCACATCCTTTGTGAGATTTCCTTCAGTTTAGTTTTTTAGTTGACTTCTGCGAATGTTATCGTAGTGTTTTGAATATTTGTCTTCGTATTATTGTTATTGTTTTGTTTTCTATTGGTACACATACTTAGACATACACTATTAACATTTTGATTGAACTTATGATATAAATGTCTGATGATATTATTATTGTATAATAATCATACAAGTTCTTACAAAAGACTTGTCTTCAAAAGACATTGAAATTAAGGGAGCTGATTATACAAGTTTTTGTTAAAAACTTGCTCCTGTTTGGTTGAAATAAATTAATTTGTTATTTCAGGGATATTAGTCACATATTGTTAGACATTATGTCGACTTTAGATTACTTTATTGAGCAAGGGAAATCCCTGGGCAAGACTGGTGATAAGTTGGAGGAGTATGCTACCAGTCAATATGAAAAAGCACAAAAATTGGAAATTGATAAACTGAAGGCTGAAGAGAAAAAACAAAAAAGTGAAGAGAAAAGATTGGAATTAGAATTTGAACAAAAGAAATTGCAGATGCAAGTGGACGAAAAGAGATTCCAAATGGAAATGGAAAAACAAAATAGAGAAGCTGAGGCTGAACAAAAGAGATTAGACAGAGAAGCTGAACAAAATAGATTAGACAGAGAGGCTGAACAAAAGAGATTAGACAGAGAAGCTGAACAAAAGAGACTGGAAATAGATGCTGAAAATAAAAGATTAGAAGCTGAGGTGAGCTATTATAGACCGAAAGGGAGGCATCAAAGAATAGTTGGCCACTCGAAAAGCAGCAGCTGGGAGACTTTTTCAGGCCATAAATCGAGGATTCCTCAGCAAGAGAGAGGTTGGTAAGAAAACGAAGATGGCTGTATACCGCTCCACCTATGTCCCAGTCTTGACATACGGATGCGAGTCGTGGGCAATGACTACAACCCATAAAAGCCAGATCCAAACCTCAGAAATGAGGTATCTGAGGAAGGTGGTTGAAGTAACAAGAAGAGACATGGTACGCAACCAGACGATACGTCAAGGCCTTAAATCCTACCCCCTGCAGACCCAAGTAGAACAGTCCCAATTAAGATGGTTTGGCCATGTCTGCAGAATGGGAGGAGATCGGATACCACGACAAGCATGGGAAACAAAGAGCCAAGGATCCAGACCCCAAGGACGACCCAGAGTCCGCTGGGAGGACAACATTAGACAATCTTTGAAGGATCGAGGACTAGAATGGAACCAGGCCAGGAGGAAGACAGCCGATAGGATAGTCTGGCGCTCTCTCTTCCAAATCTCTACATCTCACGGTAGAAGGGGAACGACTAAGTAAGTAAGTAAGTAAGTAAGACTCAGGAGAATAGATAGTATGCTAAAACCCGCATGATTAGCGGTATATTTTGAACTTAGACAATTATGTCTACACATGAGGAATCCACAGTGTTTACTGTTTATAGAGGCCTAATATATAATTATCTGGAGTGGAAGACCAGATGAATTACAAGTTATTGCTGTTATAACTTTGAAAAATGAAAACTCGCCTGATGTACGAGGGAGTTATATAAGACTATCTTCGAAAGGACTGCCTATCTTTGATACGTCCGATTAGAGGGATGGACTATGCTACTTTCGTCGCCCGCCATGTTTGGGGGTTATGCTAGATGAACTTTAGATGTATTTGCCAGTCATTTATCCATTGATGTACTGTTCCTGATCCTCGTCTATTTGACTGTTGTAGATGTCACTGTGTAACATAATAAATGGTTGTCATGAAAAACTGCAGTTACACAATTCATTGACTACTGCATGGGAGTGAGTGGGTGAATTATCTACCTTAAAGTACCATCAAGCATTCGCGTGCATTCATCCACACCTATTCATCTACATTTACTAACTGTCGGGGACTACACACCTTGGGAGCTGTCTTATGTTCGGAATGTCAACATGACACCTTCACAGAACCAACGCCTGGTGAGCTAATTAGGCTACCATGCTATTTGGCCCAGGTCAGTCCGACTACATTCTACACAGCACTCCACATCAACACAGATCAGCGACATTGAGGTAGACGATACATACTTTCATATAAATTGAAGGCTAACATAAACAGATCACAACATTTCACTATGTACACACCAGTAACAGTTCTTCACCAACTTTAACACGCATATGGAACTGGTGTGGTAACAGGCACAAACACCAAATTAAGACTGTAGGAGAGCTGTGTACTTTCTGTGCTTCTCTATGGTGCGGAATGTTGGAGAGTAACAGAGAAGAAAATGTCGAAACTGTCCTCCTTCCACACAATCTGCCTAATGAAAATTCTCCTAATCTTTTGGCCAAACACCATCAGCAACCAAGAACTACTTATTCGGAGTAACCAGGAGGACATGTGTTGCCGTGAGGCTTGCGCTTGCATTATTCATGCTATGGTTAGAGTGAGATAAACAGTTAAGACAGCTAACAAGAAAAAAATAATTAATAGAAGAAATAATTGCAACTGACAACAGTTCAAGATACAGCTCACGTTTACTACAAGTGGGTGATCATCTAGAGGTGTAGATAGAATGTTCGAGAACAGCAAAGCTCGACCAATAAATTTAATGAAAAAGATTTGGGTTAGCGAATCATCTAGTGGCGAGAAAACACACCACGCTGGGATGACCAGAGGTCATTAGTGAGTCCTGGGTTAGTCAGTGAGTGTATGATCAGGACGGAGAAGATTTCGAGCTGCTGGGCGGACAAGTTGTACCATCTGTGGTTTGACAGACAGGGTATTTTTGTTTTATGAGTATACACATATGTCCAGCCAGTGTTATTCTATCGGAAGATAGTTATTGATTCTGTGGTTCACAGTAATGTATATTTCAAAAGGAGATCAGCAATTATGCTATCCTGTAAGTATTGGATTGTGAATACATTATGCACGAAATAGGTTCTTATTTACAGGAATGTTTTTGTAGAAGCAAAATCTGCCAGTTCGCTATAAATATTTCACGACTATGTACAAAGAAACGGAAGGCTAGGAATCTTTGAAGGGAACTGTATATTATTGAGGAGCAACTTTAAGTAAAGTTTGATCTACTAGAACTTTAAGTAAAGATGGATATACCAAGAAATAGATACGACTTTTAAGAAACAGTGAGTATCGACTTCTATATGAGAAAACCACAAAAATTATGCTCTCTCATGTAAGTATTCGACTGAGAACATATATATATATATATATATATATATATATATATTTATATATATATATATATATATATATATATATATATATATATATATATATATATATATATATATATATATATATATATATTGCATCAGATTGATTTAGTTTTCCAGGGACGGTTTATAGAGGCAGGTCTGACTAGGTTCATAAGGGAAACCTATAAGGATGTATATATATATATATATATATATATATATATATATATATATATATATATATATATATATATATATAAGAGATGGTATGCTATTGAGGAGCATAGGTACCACAAGTAAATAGTAGCAGATTTGGGAAGACTAAGAATGTCTACAGGAGTTAATATGAAGAAGAGGAATATGAAAGTTTACAAGACATAGAGCTCATGTATGAAGTACCCCGGTTGTTCATAGGATCAATGTATGATATTATAGACGAGCTCTATATATTATATTTGTCATCAACCTTGTTACAAGTCACATAAGTCATATTAAAAGTACCCCTGATGTAGAACACATACCAACTAATTGGTGCCGAGACCAGCCCTTCTTAGTGACAACATGGCTACATCTCATTATGATCTAATGTATCAACAGCAACAACAACAACAGCAACAACAAATACAACAACAACCCGCATTTGTTCCACTACCTCCGCAACAGGAACCTACAATGGCTGCTCTCAAAAGCATCACTGACACATTGCATAACGTTGACCATTATGCAAAGTATAAACAGATTAGGTCGGTTATCACACCATTTACAGGGGATTATAAAGAGTTGGTTAAAAGATGTAGATAAATTTGCCACTATGGTAAACGCATGCACAGATTCAGACCGCAAGCGAATTTTATATTTGTCATCAGACTCCTTGGTCACTGATTTTTTTTAGAAGACGTGACAATGCATACCCCAATGAAACCTTTGATTCGCTTAAGAAAGAATTAGTACAACGATACAGTAATATTACCAATACGGAACACGCATGGTCACTCCTTCGTCGGATTCGACAAGAACATAAAGAAACCACTCAATCTTACGGAAAAAGGTTACGACATCTAGCAGAGGAAGCCTTTCTTGATGGTTTGACAGCATCACAAGATCTGGAAAAACATCTTATAGGTATATTTATTGATGGATTGTCAGGGAATAACATAAAATTACACATGATTCGCAAAGATCCAAAAACGATAAATGAAGCGATCCAAATGGCAATTAGTGAAGAGAATGTTAGAACAAGATTTAACCAGTGTATCGAACAGGAACCTACAGTTGAAGCACATCCAGATCATCAACCGATGGAAATTAGTCATTCCCGCCCGCGTTGGCATCGCCCAATCCATACGAGTAATCAGGAGCAGTTCAACACAAATTATGCTCGACACCCTCGTAGACAACAGAACGTACATCAAGTTAATACTCCTATTTGTTTTATTTGTGGAATTCGAGGACACCTAGCCCGGGAGTGCCGACGACAACATCCTCGCCAACACCAGCAAAGCTATAACAATCCACGACATCATGGTTATGGCAATGGTAATCATTATAGCCAGAATTTTCGCGGAGCACAAACATCTTCGAGTTTTACAAGAGGACAACCACGAACATACAACCAGGGAAACGGAACAGTCAACCATTAAGCAGGACCGTTAGTGGTGACTACAAAATTGATCGAAACGACAACTTCCTTCATCATAGGTCCATACATAGAAAGGAAAACAACGTTGTTCCCCACCCAATACCTCCTCCTCAAAGAACACCTGAGCAAGAAGTACAGTCCATAAACATTACCCCAGACCCCAGTTCCTGCTTATCAATATTGACAAGAAGAATTATCGCGCACTTGTGGACACCGGCGCTTCAGTTAGCCTGATTCGGGAACAATTATACAAACAAATTAAACATCTTGTGAAGTTCCGACCATCAAAGACGTATATGGCCTCGGTAACAGGAGAATCTATGAATTCCTGTGGTACAGCATACATTACATTCCACATAGGACAGCAACAGCTTACACATCCCTTCATAATTACATGTGGGATGTCGAGAAACTTCATCCTTGGTAGAGACTTCCTTACTCGCCACAACGCCAGAATATATTTTGACCTGCATAAGATCAATGTCAGTGGTGAATATATACAGTTACAGGATGATATACATATTGCCTCCTTGGTACGCTTAACAACGCCAGTTACAGTACTACCTAACACGCTTGTGATAGCTAAAGGTCGAATTAAAAGTTCCAATTATATCGGACCAGGACAAACAATCCAGATTAAACCCTTGGAAAATGAGGACATTAATGACGAACCCCTCATGTTTGTTACTGAAGGTATTGCCGAAGTTTCACCCTCCCGTGACTTTCCAGTCATGATTGTAAACACATCGGGGCAAGCTACAACGATACACAGAGGTGAGATAATTGCTACATTACGAAGATCGTCCTTGACCTGTGCGATAAACAACAGAATTCTTGACGTCGGTCAGAGTCAACACCATCATTCCCCTGCCCCATGCACACTCTAAAATCGTACCCCATATGACCCCTCCGATTCTGACAAACGATTTCAACGGCAAAGTTTATATGGCAACAACTTTACTCACAAGATTAGGCGCCAGACTCCAGAAACAAGAATGTTTGTCAAATCGAATAGAGCAACAGACAGAAGGAAAATCTACAACCAGGAAAGTAACAGGAAACATACATGTTGACGATCATACTACATGTCGAATATGGATAGCACTGATTATGTACCTGAGAATTATGTTACTCCCACACACAGAATGAGAAGACACACTAACCAAGATGACACACCATTACCAGGAAGATACCCAGGTGATGAATACATTAGACATAATAACACGGAAGATCAAGAATTTGAGAGATATGAACAAGATGAACCTGAAGACACAACCTATCGATACCCTTCATTCCTCACACCATGTCAGATCCCACACTCACCCCCACGCCGCCACACAAGTCGAGACTATCTAGATGACACACCATTACCAGGAGGATACCCAGGTGATCAATACATCAATCATAGCAACGCAGAAGCCCAAGAATACGAGCGATATGAACGAGCTCGCAGAGATGAACCTGAAGACATATATTTAGATACGGAAAGAACTAAATACCTTCGTTATGCACATGAAGTGGATCAAGTAATACGGAGAAAAGTATACGATGGGTTATACAGAGGAACAGGCAACAGTAGGAAAAAATCGCATTGTGTCAGTCTTGTTACCCATCATTTATTGCCAACCCCAGCAAAGAAAACAGGCCCTTGGTATAATAGATCGCCTTTACACTATAGTGGACACTATAATATTTACAGTACGGATGTAGAGCATACTCCATGGCGGAAACCCAATACGAGATACGCAAACCAACCATTCTGTCGAAAATATGAACCAAGATATCCAAAGCCCTTCGAATACTGCCGTAGTGAACGAGAGAGCAGACGTAACATGCACAGAACTGACGTAGAAAATACATATGTTAAAACACCGTGGACAAACCAAGAGTCCCAGATACAGGATTACACACCACACCGGTTATCGCAAATATTGGCGAAACTGAACGTAGAAGGTCAACATAAAAATAAACTCAGTTGTTATGCTTGATTTTCTTTAAAATCATGTGAGACTCCCTGAAGAAGAGCCATCATTCTTTTTTTCAATCTCTGCCAAGAGTAATCTTGAGCGAAGGTTGATGCCTTTGAAGACTTTCCTTTTTATACTCTAAGTCTGGCCATTATTGGACCACTATGGCAGAGCAGGGGAGACAAAACCATTACAATTATCTTGAATTAACGACACTGTATATCCCATTTATAACCCACCAAGGGTTGAATGGCATATTCTTTCTTTAAAACAAAAAAGCTTTGCTGCCTTAGGGCTTGTCTTCATATGACGTCACGCAATATTTGCCACTTTATAACCCTCTCACACCCGTCACACTTTGTCACAAAAATCCACCCCCCCCCCCTCCCCCGTTACGCGACGTCACAAATCAATTAAACCCCCTCCCCATCCCCTATTTTTTCCCTATTTTTGTAATACTGAAATGAAACAACATCATCATCACCGTTTAGCTCCCTAAGGAGCATATGTTTTATGCCAAGTCTTCCTGTCCCGTGCCATCAGCTCAAATTCTTTCCATGTTTTCTTCATCCCCTTCATATCTGCCTCCAGTTCTCTTCTCCATGTGTTCCTTGGTATTCCTCTACTACCCATGGCATTCCAGAACACGGACTGCCTAGTAAAGCTATCAACAGGTTTGCTCAGTGTGTGTGTCCTATCCATCTACAGCGTCTTCTTCTCATGTCTAGCTCTACTGGCACTTGTTTGGTTCGTGTCGTCAGTTCCACATTAATGATCTTGTCACACCACGCAATCGTTCTAGTTTTGGTAGAACCCATTTATGAGAGCATCCGTGACTAGAGCGCTGGCCTCTCGCGGCAAAGGCAGCGGGGTGGAAACATACTCCTGTCTACCCAGCTGTAAATGGGTACCTGACTCTGCCCTTGAGTTGCGGAAGGCAAAGACAGTGATAAAGGGAACCGGTAACCCCATCTCTAGAAGCTCGACCTAATATAACGAAGTCTCTGCAGCAGTATCTACTATGGGACTACCTTTTTCTTAAACCAATTTATGACAGTCTGAATTTTGTTGGTTGTTGTTTTTACCATTCCCCATGTTTCAGAGCCTTATAGCAGGACTGACTTTACAGATTCTGATTTTCTGTTGGACATGACTTCTTTTAATATCCGTATATTTCCCAATAGAATGAAATTCTATTTACTCTAGCCTTTTGTATTCTTATTTTGATATCATTATCTGTTCCTCCAACTTTCTATATTGCTAGCAAGGATATGTATGATTTTATATCTTGTATTGATGTTTCTTTATATACAGTATTGGTATCGTCTCTTATATTTATTCTCAATATCTTTGTTTTCTCCTTGTGTACAGTGATTTTCAGATCCTCTAGGTGTGACCTACATTTTTATTTTGTCTTGCGTCTGATTACGGTTATAGGACAGGAGAGCTAGTTCAATTGTACGAGTAACTAGTGCAGACAAAATAATCTTGTAAGTAAAATAGTGTTTAATTAACGAGGTTTTTACAAAATTGTTCCTTATCTTGTGTCACGTCACATCAGGAGATAGGGCCCATCTTTGCCATACAAAAAAAAAAAAAAACAAAAAAAAAAAAAAACATAATAATAATAATAAAGCATTTGGATTTCGTAACCAGACTTGCTTGTCGCTAACAGTCTGGGGCCGGACATTCGTGATAGTGAAATGTCAAATTGTTGTGTATATGTTTGACCTCTGGGGCAGGTGTTGTGGAGCCGTGGCGAGGCCTATCATTAAAAAGGTTCAATTTTAATAAAGGAATAATTCTCCTTACTAATGTTATTATTTTTATAGTGACGACCAATACACGTTGTAGTGACACATCAACCGGAGTTAGTGATCTATTGTTTCTCTAGTTTTATCAAGCTCTCATTTAGTTTGAAAAATAGAACATAACGACTTAACTGACTCCAATTTTATAAACGAGGACGTCTGTACAGATGACAGACAACCTTATGACGGTTTACGAACAACATGCAAATTCAATCAATATAGAGAACTTCACCGTTAAGTAGATAACACATCGAAAAGGCCGGCATCAACTCGAGCATGTGAGGTTCCAAGTTTTATTCTGTAAACATTTCTTTCATTAGTTTATTTTCGCGTGTTTTCTATTATTTGAAATGTCCAATCATGTAGGGGTGAAGATGGATTCTGAGTCTTTTATTTACATGAAATGTCAACTTCCTGTACTCATAGTTTGTCTCATAGTTCAAGTTCATTAGACAGACTGCTGTCTTCAATATTCGAAAATGTGTGGGATGACCATTGGTGTAAATGATATGCATTCATTGATTGTGTCAATATACTACCTACTTAGAGTCCGGTTCATTGCAGAATAATAATTCATGATTAAATATGTCTCTGGCTCAAAACTTGAAAATGGTAAAGACTAAAATCAGCTATGGAGTGATGTCCCAACTAACATGGGGCTGCAAGGCTTAACTGGTGGTTAATTGACTATTGTGGATAAAAGTTTACTATTGCAGATAAAAGTTTACTATTGTGGATAAAAGTAGAAACATCATTTATGAAATGCGAGAGTCCACTCTTATTTTGTTTGTGACGTCACTTTTCCCCCCCCCCCCCCCCCGCCCCTTCTCTCCATATCATCACACAACTTCACAAAATTTTGCCCACTTTCACTGTGTGACGTCATATGTGATCGACCACTTACATGACGAATAACATCATTTGGAAACATACCCGCCATTCATTCGCGTGAATGAACGAAATATTTTAAAATTCGGATAAAAAAGTAGAAAATATAATTTCGCTATGGGAAAAAAACGTAGATTACAGGAAAAAAACATAGAAACATAAATGGTGCAAACTAAAAACAACACGTAGAATCTGGGTGGAAAAACAGAGGAGTGGCGCCAATTATATTAGTCAACAAATTTTCAAAAGTTATTTGTACCAGAAATTAAATATACCATTTCTTATTGATTTTGACATGCTGATTTCAAATATCATAATGAAATTCACCAATTGGCTCCGCTTTTTTTAAAAAAAAATGATGAATTTACATTACAGTAATACAAATAATGTATGCTTGTTTAATTCTCTGGGTTGAACAGCTAGTCTTTCTACTTTAGCATTATAAAAATTGTGGTTACATACTCAATTAATTGATATTTCAACATAAAATGATAGAAAAAATGAAAACATTATTTAAAGTTCCCATATCATGTTTTAAAAAAGGCACATTTGAACCCATTCTGTCATTATTCAGTCACTGTTCGACCTCTCTTTGCTTGCTTCTTGTAGTCAATCGATGTGGTGTCTCTTGTCACAGTCCAACAGTAATCAGCAAGCATTGAAGGGCTCCAATTGCCTTGATACCTTGTCTCCATAGCAGCAATGTCCTGGTGAAATCGTTCACCATGCTCATCACTGACCGCTCCACAGTTTGACGTAAAGAAATCCAGATGAGAATCCAGAAAATGAATTTTCAAAGACATGTTGCAGCCAAGACTCTTATACTTCAGAAGGAGATTTTCTACAATTTCATTGTAATTATCAGATCTGTTGTTTCCAAGAAAATTGTCCACCACTGACTTAAATGCTAGCCATGCTGCTTTTTCCTTGCCATGCAACACGCAAAGAAACTCGTCATCATGAAGAAGTTTTCGAATTTGCAGACCAACAAATACTCCCTCTCTTATTTTAGCTTCACTCAGTGTTGGAAATTTTCTGATGAGGTATTTGAAAGCCTCATCTGTTTTCTCCATTGCCTTGATAAAGTTTTTCATGAGACCCAGCTTAATGTGCAAGGGTGGCAACAAAATCTTGCTGGTGTCGATAAGTGCTGGGTTCTCAACGTTTTTACTGCCAGGCTGCAATGACTGCCTGATTGGCCAATGTCTTCTGATGTAATGGTCACTTCGTGCACGGCTATCCCACTCACTGAGAAAGCAACAGTACTTGGTGTATCCACCCTGTAGTCCAAGCAAAAGAGCGACCACTTTTAAGTCACCGCAAAGTGACCAATGATGATGATCGTAGTTTATACACTTCAAAAGCTGCTTAATGTTTTCATAAGTTTCTTTCATATGAACTGCGTGACCAACTGGAATTGACGGTAACACATTACCATTATTCAACAAAACAGCTTTAAGACTCGTGTTGGATAATCAATGAAAAGCCTCCACTCTTCCCGTATGTAATTGATTTTGAGGGCTGCCATTAAACCAGAAATGTTGTGGCACGCAGAAAGGTCACCCTATTTGAAAAAGAATGTAATAAGCGGCTTCTGGCGGTTCCTATTCACAGACATTGTAACATCTTCTGCCAGGAGATTCCACTGTTGCAATCTGGAACCCAAAAGCTCCGCCTTGTTCTTCGGTAAATTCAGATCTCTTACAAGATCATTCAGTTCACCTTGGGTTATTAAGTGTGGTTTAGTGGATGTCTTCTTCTTCTTCTTCCGTCCTTAGCCAACGACCGGCAAAGCAGTCAGTGGCCATTACGCCTAGTGGCGTCTTAAGGGCAACAGCGAATAGATTTTATTTTCCATTGTTCCCATCACGCCTAATGGCGTCTTTAGGGCAACGACAAATCAATCCGTTTGCCGTTGTTTCCGTAATTAAAGTGACTGGCAAACGGGTGATCAGCCCGTTGGTTTAGTGGATGTAGTTTGCTCAAAATCTGGGTCGCTTGAGGTTGATGGTTCAGGACCGCCAATGTCCTCTTCTTCATCAGTGGAAGCAGCTGAAAATGATTCTGGCACTTTGGGAACTGGTAGGTCATCGCCATGTGGTACCGGACGTATTGCAGAGGGGATGTTTGGATATTCCAGAGTCCATTTTTTCTTCTTTGATATGCCTTTCCCAATTGGAGGGACCATGCAAAAGTAACAGTTGTTGAGATGATCAGTGGGCTCTCTCCAAATCATTGGGACTGCAAAAGGCATAGCTTGCCTTTTGCCAGTCAACCACAGTTTAAGATGTGCTGCACATGTATTGCAGCATATGTGTGGCGCCCAGCTCTTATCTTGATCTCCTATTCTGCAGCCAAAATACAAACTGTATGCCTTCTTAATCACTTTAGTTATATTTCGTTTTTGTGATACAAATGTCACCTCATCACATATATAACAGAAATTATTAGCACTGTTCACACATGTCCTAGGCATTTCTAACTACGATACTTTTGATAAGGACAAATGCACTAACTAATGGCAAAATTTTATCAGAGATAAGATATTTATACACAAACGTGATGTAATCATAGGTAGGATTGCATCATCAACTTCTAGTTACATTTTTATTGATCATTAGAAAAAATTATGCAATCGCCCACAACAGTTGCGTCATATATATAAATTGACCGTAATTAAATAAACTAGTAGCATATATCTTGAAAACTAGAGCCAATCAACATTTTTAAATGTCATTTTCGTTTTCAGCACACCAAAATTAGTTAAGATCAGCTATTTTCATTTCTGATACATTTTGGTTGTTGACTAGTGTCATTAATAAAGTTATTGTGTTCATAATTTCGGCGAATGAAATTAATCAGTTTGAGTTATTTTAAAAATTGGATTCCGAGATTCGTAAACGAGGTTTGTTTTCAAATGTGTCACCATCGTCAACAGAACAGGGAGCACGTGATTGTTGTGTTTTGATTGCAGTGGCAGTGAGTGATAGTGACTGCACGATAGAACTCGTATGAGCCATAGAACGTAATTAATAGCGATATCAGGTAAGTTTATGTATATTATTAGTTTTCATTTGTTATTTCTCATGGTGGACATGCTTCCTGCACAACTGTGGCATAGGCCTAGTTTTCAGCCATAAATAACTGATGACTCGCTCATTGATAAATGCTAAACTATATCCCAATCTTACTACTGTGCAAAATGTCTGCAGGACAATACTGTTGAGCGCATTATTAAAGTGTAAGGAGTATGAACAGCAGAGAATCAAAATCTACTAATGACTAAAAAAACATAAAACTTATGAACACATATTGCCCACAGCATTCTCAGAGATTATATCACGTGCAGAAATTTTAAACTGATTCATATTTTTTGACAGTTGATTTTTTTTTTATTTGAATAAATCTGGATTTGTAATTTAACATGCTAAATGTGTTTACATTTAATTAGAAATTTTGTCATGCTTCTCTCTCTCTCTCTTTTTCTTTTTCTCACCACACCCTCATCTTTATCTCCTCTTGAAGCAGAATTGGCAAGCACATTTGAAATGGCAGATGGAGAAAAAATTGGGATTTAGGAGCATGACGTAAACCTTATTCACTTTACGAAGGAGAGGAAAAGCTATCCCATGCGTGTTACATCTGATGATGAAGACAGTTGCATTTCCTATGGTATGGATGTTTTCTTTATGGAACATTACACATTGGTGGTATTATACTTGTCAATATGAATTGTCCGATTACACTTGGCCTCTGGGATTCAAGCTGGTAACCCAGAATCTGAAATGCTCGGGGACGGCTGTGTTTTCACAAATCAATTTGGCTACAGTCCCATGCTCTGTTAGCAGCAGTTTTTGTGTCATTTTCAGGTTTCGTTTGATTTACTAATCCATGGTGTCCTTAAAGAAAATAATAAGAAAATGCATCTAACACCTCTCGCTTTATCTATATTAACAACATCCAACCCAAGCAAACTGTTATGAAGAATACTGGTGTTTCCTCCTTTAGCTGATACAAAAGTTTGAGACAGTTTGCACCATGTGCAAAATTTCATGTATCATATTTGCATATGCCATTTTTTTAAAAGGAATAAGTGAAATCACAATAAAATGGAAGCAAGTAGCTAAACTCATTATTTTTGTCTTTTCCTTGTGTATTTTCAGACCCAATTGCTGTGACCTCTCATCGAGTGTTTTCAATTTGTCCTGCATCTAATTACGGTTATGGGACAGAAGAGCCAAGTCATCAGCAAAATCCAGATCTTCCAACTGCTTAGTCAGAGTCCACTGGATTCCATTTCTGTTGTTTGTTGTCGATGTTCTCGTAACCCAGTCTATTGCTAGTAAGAAAAGAAATGGAGACAAGAGGCATCCCTGTCACACTTCTGTTCTTATCCCAAACGGTTCTGTAAGCTGTCCTTCATGAAGAACTCTGTCATGTCTTCATATGTTTTCTTTATTAAATTAATGATCTTCAGGGGAACTCCATAATGCCTCATCAATTTCCAAAGTGATTTTCTGTCTACACTGTCAAATGCCTTTTCGTAGTCCACAAATCCGATGTATAGTGGTGAATTCCATTCCAGACTTTGTTATACTATTATTCTCAAAGTGGCTATCTGGTCTGTACAGAATCTGTTTTGTCGAGAACCTGCTTGTTCATCTCTCAGTCTCTTGTCTATGGACTCTTTTAATCTTTCAAGGATAATCCTGGTTAATACTTTTCCTGGCACTGATAGTAACATTATTCCTCTATAATATGTGCACTCTTGTAAATCTCCATTCTTAGGCAACTTAACCAGATATCTTTCCTTCCATTCTGCTGGTATCTCTTCCTTTTCCCAGACTTTACCAAGTAATTTATATAACATCTCTGTAGCTGTGTTGATATCTGCTTTGATGGCCTCTGCTGGAATGCCATCAGGTCCAGACGCTTTTCCATCTCTTAGAAGCTTAATGAGAATAAACGCAGTTAATGATAACAGGGTTGAACTTGAAGAAACACCAATACAAGATGTAGAATCGTACACATATCTTTGCAGCAATATAGACAAAGTTGGAGGGACAGACAGTGATATCAAAATAGGAATACAAAAAGCAAGAGGAGCTTTCATATCATTGGGAAATATGTGGAGATCAAGAGAAATTGGATCCAACACGAACATAAGAATCTTCAACTCAAATGTGAAGTCAGTCCTATTGTATGGCTCTGAGACACGGAGAACAACAAAGACAACAACCAAAAAGCTACAGACTTTCATAAATGGGTGCTTGCGTAGAATAGAGAGATTAAAATAGTATGACAAGGTTACCAATGTGGAACTGAGGACAAGAACTAGACAAGTGCCAGTGGAACAAGAGATGAGAAGAAGACGATGGCGATGGATAGGACACTGTCGCATAGAGATTTATGATCAATAAATTTTCTATATTCTTTTCTTTTCTACCCGTGTCCTCTACTTTATTATCGCTCTTTTATCCTTTTCCTATTTTTCGCATTCGTTCGTTTGCGATAAAATATTACTTTCCCATTCTGACTTTCGCCTGTTTCTTTTCTCATACTAGTAACGCATTTTATTGCGTAAGATGTCAGTCCCTAGATGTGAACGAAACAGTGTGAGAATTCGTCTCGTCAGACATAGAGAGCAGACATTTGTCTACATTGTCCATGACACGAGCGCTTCTATGGCTAAGTTTCTCGGCGTGAGGTATGAGGAGGCGCCAATCTGTATAGCTCAGAAATGAGACATGTCGCAGTAGGAGTGAAGACGCACTTTTGGCAGTTATGGCCAGCGTCTAAAGTAATGTGAAGTGTTGAGAGAGAGAGAGAGAGGGGGGGGGGGGGGGGGGAGGAGAGAGAGAGAGAGACCGGCGCTATTTCGGGTTTTCGTAATAGCGTGGGATCCTTTGTCCGTTTTCATATATCTACCCGAGTAGCTTAGATTATTCATTCAGTTCTCCAAATTTTGCAGTAGACAGGTTGCTCGTGCTAAGGAAATAAGCTTGCATAGCGAAGTTCTTAGTTTGACTCGACATTTTGCCGAGCTTCTAGACTAACTATATGAGTGAATAAATTCTAAGTTTGTGCGATCGCCTGTAGTTCTGTCTGGAGGTAAATATATTATATATATCTAGTAGTGTTGAGTGATTCAGTGATAATCGCTTATTTCATTTTACTAGCTAGATTTCTGTGCAGAAGAAATTAAATTTATAAGTCTGTTATATAGTTGACATGTTACAGTGGAAAGCAGAATAAATTATAATTTCTAGCTTAACTCATGCAGCTGTAAATGAATTTAATTAAATTGCTAATAATCAGCAATTGGATGAGGTCCAGTGCGGATTCCGAGCAAACCGAAGTACTCAAGACCTAATCTTCACACTCAGACAGCTGAGTGAAAAGGCCCTTGAGTATAAGAGTGAGATGCATCTTTGTTTCATAGATCTGGAAAAGGCGTTTGACAGGGTCCCCTGGAGCAAACTTTGGGACTGTTTGGCAAGGAAGAATATTCCAGCACCTTGATTCATGCTATACAGAGCTTCTACAAGTCTTGCAGAAATTATGTGAGGACAGCAAACCATAAGTCGGAAGAGTTCAGGACCACCACTGGTGTAAGACAAGGTGATATCCTATCACCTTACCTCTTCATACTCCTTATGGACGATGTCATCAAGGCATGTAAGGAGAGAACAAGAAAGTATTCAGTGGGGTACTGGAAGATGAGACAGGTCTATATTTCGGAGCTGGCATTTGCTGATGATGTTGCCCTAATTGCTAAATCAGAGGCACATCTCCAATCCAACCTGCAAGTCTGGAAGAAAGAGCTGGAGAAGATAGGGATGGTCATAAGCAGCTCTAAAACAAAATCCATGGTGATATCACGAGAAGAAAGAAGACATCAGATTAAGCTGGGAGAACAGGTCCTGGAGCAGGTCGACCACTTTAAATTACCTCGGAGCTATTATAGACCGAAAGGGAGGCATCAAAGAAGAGTTGGCCACTCGAAAAGCAGCAGCTGGGAGACTTTTTTCAGGCCATAAATCGAGGATTCCTCAGCAAGAGAGAGGTTGGTAAGAAAACGAAGATGGCTGTATATCGCTCCACCTATGTCCCAGTCTTGACATTACGGGATTTGCGAGTCATGGGCAATGACTACAACCCATAAAAGCCAGATCCAAACCTCAGAAATGAGGTATCTGAGGAAGGTGGTTGAAGTAACAAGAGACATGGTACGCAACCAGACGATACGTCAAGGCCTTAAATCCTACCCCCTGCAGACCCAAGTAGAACAGACCCAATTAAGATGGTTTGGCCATGTCTGCAGAATGGGAGAAGATCGGATACCACGACAAGCATGGGAAACAAAGAGCCAAGGATCCAGACCCCGAGGACGACCCAGAGTCCGCTGGGAGGACAACATTAGACAATCTTTGTAGGATCGAGGACTAGAATGGAACCAGGCCAGGAGGAAGACAGCCGATAGGATAGTCTGGCGCTCTCTCTTCCAAACCTCTACACCTCATGGTAGAAGGGGAACGACTAAGTAAGTAAGTAAGCTAATAATCAGTCGAGAATATTTTAAACTAACTTATAACTGCACTGATTTATCATTGAGTATTGACGAAATACGTATGTATTTCTAATTCATGATGATTGATTTTATGAATATAACTTATTTCACGGAGTTTTAAACGATAAGTCAAGCTCTCCGCTTGCAGTTTATAATGTAAGTTATAACCGAAGTAAATAGTATGTATAAGTATTTTATATGTTGTTTTTTCTTTATTCAGTGAAACTGGGGTAGCCCAACTTTACCAACGGTTTTAGTACTGAGAAACATCTGTGAAGAAAAAAAACATTTTTTTCTTAAAGACTTGGGTGTATAAAGTAAAACCTGTCTGGCATTGCGTTGGCATCCAGAACGACAGAGTACCCATTACATGAACTTTAAGATTAAATGAAGTAACTAGCATATCGCGCCAGATTTAATTCTTCCTGAGAAAAACCTCAAGTACATTTCAGCGTTTGTGGCAAGGAAAATATTACTATCAGTAACATTCCGCCGGAGCTCTCACTAGTTGTGGCGTTACCAAATAAAGTTCTATACTGAGAAAAGGCACCGACCTGGTCATTCCTAGTTACTAGAAATATCTAAGCTATTGACACTTTGCTCGCTGTTAACGTTCGTGTCGGCCTGGACAATTTTAATGTGACAGAACCAGATTATCCTAAAATAAGAATAACCAAGGAAACGTTTCCCGAAGTAGTGAATTCAACCTATCTTTGTGGAGCTGGGGTTCCTTGGCCAAAACTACTAACCCTGGATATTCTGTAATGTGCATGTCCTAAAAAAATTGTTTCCGAAGTTGCTACCAAAGCTGTAAGTACGAATGCAAGCTAGTGATCACGGCTGACTGAATAGAGTGAATGCAGGGGGACTGAGTTGATTCCTTTATTGTTGTATTTTGGCACCCATTTTGCTGTCATTAAATTTTCTTTATGCAAGTTTTTTTGTTGCTAACAATATTTTTCCGTTAGGATAGATCCAGAGTATGAAAGTCTGTTCATACCTTAAAAGGGAAATCTTAGACTATAGCATATGTATCCGTGACTCTTTGGGGCTATCACTTTTCTTCTAACAGGAACTGTTTGCTATACATCGAGGGAAAAGATCATAACCTCCTGGGTCTATCCGTCTTGTAGCAATTCATTGACTTTATGACTATTTGGTATATATGCTTGATGTAATTTTTTTATGTGTTGTAATGGAAATTTCTGATGATAATTAAAAATTCACTTCACTTAAACTTAATCAGCGTGTCGGTCAGGCTCGTTCCAAAATATCTGTAATAAATCATTGTTATAGTTTTTTTTTTTTTTCCACGTCTGTGCGTCTAACACGTCGTCACTTGTGTGTGTGTGTGCACGTGAGTGGTATATATATATATATATATATATATATAGTTATATATATATATATATATATATATATATATACATTTATATATAAATCAATTATATTTTATAGACTGTCTGACTCCTCTAGATCTGTTGTAGAAGATAGGCTGAAAGAGAGAAGATTCTCGATTTCCAGGGACAGCCTCTATTATTTCTCTACCATCATCATCTCGTGGAAATCTATTTCATATTATTAACCTCTCCTCACTGTGGCTATCACTTATTCTAATCTATTCAGAAGGGACCAACCCAAGTCTTAATTCCCCTATCAAAAATCTACGACAGACACACACTGAGGAAACCTGTTGATAGCATTACAAGGCAGTTCTTGTTCTGGAACCCCCAGGGAAAGAGAGGCAGAGGTAGACCAAGAAGCACATGGAGAAGAGTGCTGGAAACAGAGGTGAAAATGATGAGGAAAACGTGGAAAGAACTTGAGATGATGGCACGTGACAGGAGGACTTGGCAGGTGTTTGTTGAAGGCCTATGCTCCTTTGGGAGTGGAGGGTTGTGAATGAATGAAGTAGCTAAACTAACACATGGCTTCTGCAGCGACGTCTGTCTAAAGACTAACCAGCTCAGAATGAACAAACAATATTTTGTTGCAAGACATTTTTCTGAAAATGGTAATGTTCAGACTAAAAAAACTGAAAAAAGGGTGGGAGGGGGGTTGCCACTAAGCAGAATATGTCTCTCATGGTACCAATATTTATGGCTATCTTTGGTTATCCATTGGGTCACGAAAGATGAAAATGACAGAAAAAACAATAACAGGTCAAGCAGGAAATATTAAACTGACTGCATGTCCAAATCATAAAAGGGTAAGGGTCAGGGAAAGAGATTAATGTAGGATAGTTAAAAGATTTCATGTCCAGTGTGGAGGTGATTGATGTCATGGGTGTGTCTTTGAACCAGTTGGGAGGGATACTCAGCTGCAACATGTAGTACCTGGAGTCTCTGAGGAGGCAGGGAAAGAATAGGACTACTTTCATCCCAGGCATTTCATAAGAGGTAACTAATATGAGGTTGTGCATGAGGCTGCCAACCTCATTATATAAAACAAATTCCTACAGAAACCATGTCAGTGAGAGCATATGAATGCTTTAAGTGCAGGTTCCCTCATGCTTCATTAGAAGTAGAAAGCTAAGTAAACTAATATGCAACAGTTAACGACCTGAAATGTTATAACCTGATGAGACATGAACAGTTAACAACCTGAAATGTTATAACCTGATGAGACATGAACAGTTACTTACTTACTTACTTACTTAGTCGTTCCCCTTCTACCGTGAGCGAACAGTTAACGACCTGAAATGTTATAACCTGATGAGACATGAACAGTTAACTATACCTGAAATGTTATAAACTGATGAGATATGAACTGTTAACGACATGAAAATGTTATAACCTGATGAGACATGAAACAGTTAACGACCTGAAATGTTTTATAACCTGATGAGATATGAAACAGTTAACGACCTGAAATGTTATAACCTGAATGAGACATGAATAGTTAACGACCTGAAATGTTTATAACTGTGATAACAATATGAACAGTTAACGACGAAAATGTTATAATAACCTGATGAGACATGAACAGTTAACGACCTGAAAATAGTTATAACCTGATGAGACATGAATTAGTTACCAGACCTGAAATGTTATAACCTGATGAGACATGAACAGTTAACGACCTGAAATGTTATAACCTGATGAGACATGAACAGTTAACGACCTGAAATGTTATAACCTGATGAGACATGAACAGTTAACGACCTGAAATGTTATAACCTGATGAGACATGAACAGTTAACGACCTGAAATGTTATAACCTGATGAGACATGAACAGTTAACGACCTGAAATGTTATAACCTGATGAGACATGAACAGTTAACGACCCTGAAATGTTTATAACCTGATGAGACATGAACATGTTAACGACCTGAAATGTTATAACTGATGAGACATGAACAGTTAACACTGGGAGTTTAGTTTGCTGCTGAACAGCTGTGGCAGGCTAGGATGGAACAGATGGACAGATAGAATGAGTGAAAGTATGAAAAATTACCAGAAACTGCCCAGAAGGTTTGCTTCATGGGAAATCTGCAGAAATGTAAGTATAAGTTCCGCCTGGAGAAAATAGAGGGAGAATCACTGGCAGATCTATTTATAGGGATACTGGACATTAACTGTCTCTTAGCAGGTTGAGCATCTCTGTGTAGACTAAGAGCTAGTAGGTATCCAAGCCACTACTCTCTATGGTACCCGAGTTATTGGAAAGAGCCCCCATTGATGAAATACAAAGATGACATACAATATTATACATCACTGTAAACACCAAAGAAAAGTCAGTAAAAACTAATCTTGATTTTTAGAATGATTACAATGAAACTTTGCTGTTGAGAAAACAAAAATGTCATATGTAGAGAATCTGTAATAAATCAAATATATATTAGAATTTAGGATAATCAAAAGGACTACATTTCGGTCGTTGTCTACACAGTTACTGAAAGTTCATCACAGTACTTACAGAATTTGATTTCAGTTCAGTCTACAAAACTTACAGATTTTTTCATCATTTTAGACTTCTAGAAATTGAGTTGAGTTTAATTAAAATAAAATTTTGTATAGCGTCATCATTAGGACTTTTATTAAAATGAGTTTAGTGGTTGGTTTTTTGTGATATGACTTATCTGGATTCATAACTGCAATGACGGTTTCACTCCTTGATTTTATATCCAGGTTGGTGGGGAAATGGGTTGTAAGTTTAGGTGTAGAACCTATCTCAGGGTTGTGAAGCTTTCTTTCCCTGATTTAAAGGTTTCTCTTTATCGATGAAGACAAGAGCTCCTGGTGTAGACTACCCTAAAGAACTGGGGGAAGATACAAAGTGTCTTCAGTAATCTTCCATTCAGGAGTGATTAATTAATCACGATCCATGTGTCGCCCGTCCATCAGAATTCACAGTACAGACAAATATGTCTCTATTGTACTGTCTAGCTTCTACAGTTTATGCACATGAGGGATAAAACCACTGTAAAGCATAATGCACGCAGTAAGGTTGTTTACTGTCCTGTATATGTCAATTAAAATCAGTCACTTCATAAAGAAATCTCCAAATTACAGTTAGGCACTATGGTCACTAATTTATCCTCTCTATAGAGCAGGTGTTAGCTTAATATCAACCATGTTCACCAAATTATTGCAATAAATCAAATCTCTTGCTACAATCAGTATTTGATGTTTCTACTCATTATCAAGAAATGAAATGTCCACATTTACAAAGCCATTCATACTTCTACAGTATTATTAGTATTATTATAAAAATGCACCAGGCTGACCAGCTCAAGACATTTAAGAATTAAAAAATTCTATATATCTCAAGACATTTAAACATATGCTCTTCTTAAGTGAATTATTATGTTTAAAAATTGCCGAGCATTAAAAAATAATATACATGTCAATACACCAAAGGCTGGTAGCACACATTATTGCTCTTCATAAAGCGTGAATGCCTTTAAGTTCCATTCAATGGACAAAAAGGGGAAATATAGATTCCTCCAACTAAATAACAGTAAAATAATAACATCAATGTGGAAGATAGGTTCCTCCAAACTTTAAAAAATAATAACCAAAAAAAATTACATTCATGGGGTAGATAATGGGAAGCCACAACCATCATCCACATAAGGTTTTAAGTTTGCTTCTTTTACTGCACTTCCTCCAAGTAAATAATACAGTAAAATTCAATAACATCAATGGGAAGTATAATTCCTCCAACTAAATTAATAACCAAAAAAAAAAAATGTACATATGGGGGAGATAATTCATCCAGTCTTAGGTTTTGTAGTTTGCTACTCTGCACTCAAAAAGGAGATATGTATCTTTTAAAATGCATGTAATTCTTTAGTCTTAATAAGCTAAGTCATAAAATACATCTACAAACACCAAAAAGATCAGTTTGATATCTAGTGAATAATGGACCCCCCCCCCCCCCCCCCCTCAAAAAAAAAAAAAAAAAAACTCGTATATAGATGTAATAGAATGTACCTGCTTATCAATGTAATTATTTATATCACTCTTCCACTCACCTGTACTTTTCCACACACAAAAAGTGATGCTTTTGTCTAAAAGAACGCTTCTGCGAGATGGGTTCTTTCATGACCAAAGTTAAAAATTGCAGCGCCGTGGTCTTGCCAGTTCTAATGTTAAATACTAGTATTCATCTAAATCCCTAATCTAAATTTACGGCTGACACATTTATGGGAAGCCCACAACCATTTTTTCCTGCACCATTTTCCAAAATTCCATTAATTAACTCATGGACACTCTTTTCATTTGAATTCAACAAGAGCGTTATATTCACGCTGGCAAGCAATTTGCATGGATGAGTGAAATTGATATTTTTAGTAATTATGAATTCAGAATCTTGAGACTGTTAGTGCGAGCTCAGGAGGGGCAGGTAACGTAATTTAGAGAATACAGTTTCAATTAATAATCAGTACCCTTTAGCTCCCCAAGGAGCATAGGCCTTCAACAAACACATGCCAAGTCTTCCTGTCCTGTGCCATCCGCTCAAGTTCTTTCCATGTTTTCCTCATCCTTTTCACCTCTGTTTCCAGTTCTCTTCTCCATGTGTTTTTTTGGTCTACCTCTGCCTCTCTTTCCCTGTGGATTCCAGAATACAGTTTACACACCTGTAAATGAATGGAATGAGGGAAGAGAGAATGAGAAAAAAATAAAGCCAACTTCACACAGCCCTTCTTGTGAATGATCTGAGAACTTTGAGTAATAATTTGGATTTTTTGTTGTTGTTCATTTTAAATTGCATTGTTAGTGTTAGAATATACTAATTTTACATACTAACTTTGATTTTCTAGATCTTTTTTCAGATGGTGAGTACTGGAAGAGTTTTGGTAGGAGTAAAAACTTTGATTTACCTCAGCATGTACGAGACTCACAGGTCTGTGTTTTCATCAAAAATTGTACCACATGTCAGGGTGTTTCTAGTAGATGTTAATTTATTTAATTAATTATTTAAAACTTCCAATTAAAATGAAATAATTAATTATATTAATTATTTAATTTCTGAGTGGGGGAAAGTTTAGAATTGTATTTTTAGTCTTTTTCTTCATCATAAGCCCCTCCTATTAAAGTATAAGGAAGGGAAACCCGAGGCCTGTAAACAGTAATTAAATATTAGACAAACATTAAGGTATATTTTTCAGGCACTCGTAAGAAATAAAGTAGAACACTAAACAACAGACGTGAGGGGCTTACCCAGGATTTGAACCCCGGACCTTCCGTACGACAACACTGCCTAGCTATACAAGCGAATCACACTATACTCCTGGCCAGCTAGACATCCCAAAAAAAAAGATTCTTTGATAACCGGTCATTAGTGCGAAACGCAAGACAACACTGGAAGTTTACAATGGGCAGCTTAGCCTTATTAATGACGCAATCACTTCTGTTCCCCTATTATACAGTATATGTCAGTCCACACAAGACAAAGACCTTGATACTGTGTCTAGTAAATGATAGAAGACTATAGAACAGAGGGTAGGTTTCTGGTATTGTATAAACATTTATAACATATAAGGAAGGGAAACCCGAGGCCTGTAAACAGTAAATAAATATTAGACAAACATAAAGGTATGTTTTTCAGGCACTCGTAAGAAATAAAGAAGTAGAACACTAGACAACAGAAAAACAACAGACATGAGTGGCTTACCCAGGATTTGAACCCCGGACCTTCCGTACGACAACACCGCCTAGCTATACAAGCGAATCACACTATCCTCCCGGCTATTAAAGACCTGATTGACCACTATCATCAGTATTGCTCATTGGGTCCTTGGAACAGATGTAACATGTTGCAGAGCTAGAAAGTCTTCATCCAACCCAAGCTTGGGTTTCTCTTTGTACTCTGTGTTTTTTTCTGTTCACTATCCATATAACATCAACAACTTGTCAATATTTGTTTTGTGCCTGTCTTATAACAGTGGTTCTGAACCTTTTAATGACCGTCACCCAAAATTTGCTGCTGGTGAAGTTGGCGACCCATGCAGTAAATATTGGAATTCAGTCAAAGCCATGCGGCTTAAAACTTCAGGTACAGAAAGCAACTGATCATAGTGTTTCCTATGACCATAGTTTTAAGAATCACTACTGTTTATGATAGGAAACTATACAGTGCACATAATCTTAATTTGTTCATTTCTTTGCTGCACATATATGTTTTCATGACAAGAAACTCTATACAGAGCATTACAACACAAGGATCAGAAGCTGTCCGCCATTGTACAAGCGTTTTGACCCTATAACTGTACACTATCAGGGATCATGACTCCCAAGTTTCCACCTCCTGTTGTCTTTTGTCACCTGTTCTGGGAATTGAACCCACTTTGCCTTCATGACAAATTTCAGCTTCAGTCCTGGTTTTATCCCTGCTGCCAACTTGAAGCAATTGTGAAAGTAACCATTACCTTGTGTATAAATTATTGTCCTGAATGGGCCTAGACAATTACTCATCTGAGCCATGTCCCACTTGTCATGTACTGTGTGTGGTTTTTCAAGTTCCTTCTGTTTCATTTGACTTCAAGGTAGAAATTCTTTACCCCCATCTGTAATTTTTTTTTTTTGATATCCATGTTCTTCTCATGTTACTAATATTCTTCATGAAGCATTGCCTTTGAAATCTCTAATTTTACTTCTCCTGTGTTTACCATTTTTCTGTTGTTTACAAGAGAAAACTTCTGATGCATGTTTTCTGGTTTTTGAACTCTTCTGACTTATGGTTTGCTGTCCTCACATAATTTCTGCAAGACTTGTAGAAGCTCTGTATAGCATGAATCAGAGGTGCTGGAATGTTCTTCCTTGCCAAACAGTCCCAAAGCAAGTTAAATGCACATATAAAAATAAGAAAATATACATGTTAAGACATACTCCTTTTGTGAAGGTTGTGTTTCCGGATGCTTTGCACAAATTGGTCGATAGTATTCCACTGCAGCCTGTAGCGAGATTTGGTAAACACTTGCTTGGTTGTAGCGCGACACGCCCACGCGACACCCACACACACCAGCGCAAGGTCAGCGCTGCGGTCTTTCTTTGAAGTTGGTAGACAGCGGAAATGTGACTTACGGTTAAAAGCCATACAGTATTACTGAAGAATGAGAAAATAGCTATATAGGAATGTATGGCCGACTTTAAAAGTTTGCATTTACGGGACATTAAATTATTCACTACAGGAGAACGCATGGTTGGAATAATATTAAATAAATATAACTCAACAAAGGAGATAGGCTAGGAATTATATCCAAAAGGATATTATTCAAATATAAATAGTTTTAAAGATAATTAATATTTTTCACCTTCATCACATCGGCTAAAAGTTAGCTAATAATCTTTAAAAATTTATTACACTAACAAGCCTCAACGGAATTGTATAAAACTTATATGTAATGAAAGCCCCATATGGGGAAAAGGAAATGATATATAGGAAGGAAGGAAGGAGATAAGTGTGTGAGTGACAGAAGAGAAAAACGAGTACAGGAAAAGCACAGATTGTTTCAAATAGCTTCAAAACAGGAGATGAAACTAAAATCTTTTGGGGGAATTTGGGAGCTGCTTTCTCGTACGCGCGAGAGACTGAAATATAAGGACAGAGCGGCGCATTGTAAATCACACACCAAATCCAGAAGCCAGAGTGAGAAACTGGAGGACAGCCTCTGCAAGAAAAGTTCTATTTTCACGCTGCATGCAGGGCAGATTAAGTTAAGCCAATACAGTCTCACCGTGAGCTTATTAATCCTAAGAGGGTATGTAAGTTTATTAAAAATATATGTATTACTAATATCATTTTATTTCAGATTTTATTTCTGATTGATTGTAGCAGATATAATAAAAAAAAGGGAATGACGCTAACCAGAGATAACCTTCACCGGCATTGTCAGGAAGCATAACCATTAATTGGTTAGCCAAAATATATTATGGCTAATTCTTGCCTGGAAGCTTACGACATACCAGCAAGTACATAAGTGACTTGACATCCATAAGTGGAAGGCAAAGGTTATATCGTACCCATGTATCATAACATGTGATTTATTCATGTATATTGTTAATTCTGCACCTTATACATTATCTTATCATGCTATCTCTGTAATATACTACCATGATTCATTCATTTACATACAAACACTGAAGACATGGTCGCATCATGAACAGCAGAGGGTGGTGAGATTGTTAGAACAATGGCCACCTATTACTTCTTGTTCCAGGTTTTTATGATCAATGTTTATGATCATTCCTGATCGAGAAACTAAAGACTTGAAGAAGTTGATCCAGCTCACTGAAGCCTAGAGGTCAACCAAACTTCAACACCTTAGTCCCCCGTAGTTATAGGGCGGGCTGAAGGAAAGTCTTCCGTACTCCAGTGTGTCGGAGGAACCTCGAGCAGACGTGGATAAAGTTGAGTTTATATATTTCCATCCAACAAATCCTGTGAGCAGTTCTAAAACGACTTTCTAATGATGAAAACTAGATGGCAAGAGATAATGTGACAAACTTGTTTTATAAATTCAGTGGAAGATAAATCCAAGACTTTTTCTATTAGTTATTTTAATTTGTAACTGTAAATAATCATACATTTTACCATCTTCCAACACCCATTTATCATTACAAGAATATATAGATGTACATAATAAATTGGATAATTGTACTCATTTGACTTGTTAAATTTTTAACTGTTAAATTTTGAGTTACTTTTTCTAATTTAATTATAATATCACATAGGGTTACGATAGCGAAGTAGCATCTTATACTTCTGAAGCCTAAATCTATTGTCCAGCTCAGAGTATTCACAGCTGTAACTCACTTGTGATACCAGTGTACTTCTCGGGCACTGGAACTTCATACTTTCTGGAGAGAGATTCTACTTCTGCTCTACCACTACTATCATACTAGGAAAACCTTTCGCTACACAGCCTTAACGATGCAGTCTTCTCATGTGGGCTACGGGTAATGGTAATTGTTATTCTACACTTCCTAGCATTTAACACATGGGGCAGATTCCCTGGACTGTGATATTATTATACTGAAGTTTCATACTTTTAGTTGTACACGTTACTTCTTAAAATATTTCATGTCCTAACAAAATCTTCTATCTCTCCTCTGGCATCTGGTCTCCGTGACGGAAATAGAATCGATGGGAAATATTGGGACACACGAGTCTAATGGTAAAACATTCGCCCACATGAAATTTATGTTTGCTTAGTTTATTCTGTTCAAACGAATCACAATTTCGGTTAGTTTATTTTTCATTTTCAACCAACCACCTTGCAAGGCATCTCATTTTAGTACATTTTACCTACGCATCTTTAAGGGTAATACTTTGCCAAAGACGGGTTGTGTTACTAATTACTGAAATCGCCGGAAGTTATAACTTAGTAAATAAATAAATAAAGGTAATTAACAGGTACTCGTTGGACACAAAGAATGACACTAGACAACAGAAAAGAAAATATAAGTGATAGGTTTATGGACCTATGGCCAACCAAACGGCGCCATTGCCTTGCTGTGACAGTAAATCGTGAAAGGACGCTCAGCCAATTTTGCACCCAAAAAAAAAGTATGTACCATAGTTGTGGGAGTTTCATAAGAATGACCTCAGCCAATAACGCACTTTTTTGGGGTGCAAAATTGGCTGAGCGCCCTTTCACGATGTACTGTCACAGCAAGTCGATGGCGCCGTTTGTCGTCCTAGGAAATTATAACGTGATATGTCTTGCCCTAATTTCTCAATATTGTCATTTTCAGGACAGAGATAGGATTGGCAAATTTCGCAGGTCACTTCCCTCAAGATTAAACTTAAGTTATCTTTAAGCGATCATCTTTCACTTATCCGACATCATTTATTTGTCTCATATCTCAAGCTGAGCGGAAACAAAAACGTAATCCCAATGTGGTATCAAACAACTTAACGAATTATAACAATACACTAGTCCATCATATGTGTGTATCTAGACAAACACGCCAGGCTTGTTTCAAGTGACCAAGTTTTATATCTTTACGTTAGAGTTCCTTGCCTCGTTAAGCGTTGTCTTTCTACGATAAAAAAGAGAAATATGCTATGAGTGACAAGCCTTGAAACATAGTGTTATCTCAGGTAGTGTACCTCCTATGAAAAAGGTAATATCAGCAAAATAATGACGTAGAGAAGTCTAGCAAAAAGATGGGCAGAAACAAATTGAACGAATTAATAAGACGTACCATTACATTAGTCCATTCCCAGTTGCAATCTAAGAAGTTTCTTATTGCTAGGAATTTTCAGTTCTCTAGATACACGATGTTACATCGGATTTCCCAGCCGATGAACAAAGTGTATTACCACCACTGACACAGATTTCTATCGTGCTTCATTGTCCCATTGTTATTAGTTTTATTCTGTTTGTTGCCACCGTTTGTTATGGTATTCTCCGCTAACTTCTATGTGTGCCGGTTTCTGACCACTGTCTTGTTTGTATTATTAATTTTATAAATACTTCAAACTGGTAGAGCTTCTAATGCCGTGCTGACAAACACGAATAGTGGGCCAACGGTCTGAACTTTCAATAATATCAACTGATAAGTCTGTGGGGTTCAGAGTCCAAACAAATACAATTTAATAGCACATCACATCCACATAAAATACAGTTCATCAGAATTCAATTAATACATCATAATTCGTCACTTGAATCATATTCCTTACGTCGTGTTACAGTCAAGCTATTTACTCGTGATTCCTAGATTGGTAATCCGGTATTGAACAACTCAAGTTACGCGACTAAGGTGACCTTCTTGGATACTTTCAATAAATGTTGCTCCCTAATATATATTCTCCTCTTCAAACATAATCCCTCTCATCACTGAGGTATAATATTGTATCCACAAATTATAGGCTGACCCAAACACCTATTCATCAAGAAAATCCTTGATATAAATATCCTTCTACTGGGAGACTTCAAAGCTTCCGTCCGTCTAGGACCAAATATAACAACATATGGGTACAATTACAATGTCGTCACGTGCTACCTTGTCAACGTGACACGTCACATTAAAACTAAGCAAATTATACTCCTCGCTTTCAACACCGTGAAGCGCAAAAACAATAATATATCTCTATTGTATTTCAACAACTAAAATGTGCAACTTTTATCCGAGCTCACTACCTAGTTGCTACAAATCATATATCCTCTCGTAACATTCCCCTGGCCGACGGGGGTTAAAAAAATCAGAGTCTACAGATTTTTTTTTCTTAACTTATGGGTATGTGAAAAAAATGTTAAAGATTATCGATCTACGAATCACGTAATATCGTCGAAGATCGTAGTCAAATTTAAGTCCATGTCAACAGAAAGAAATGTCAACTATCAAACTGTGACTAATCTATAAATACTTATGTCTGTGAATAAAATTCTATCTTAATTAGTAAAAGTATGAAATAGTAATTAAAATTATGCTATAGATCAATGAGTCATAATATTAAATAAATGTAGACTGTTTAGTATGTTATAGAATATAATTTATCCTAAGTAAACGAAAGTAAGAATTAATAACTAAGGAATGAAAAGAAAAATTATAAAGAAAGTAAGAGAATAGATCATAATGTATGAAAAGAAAGTAATAGTAAGTTAATAGATTAGAATAAAATAGATGTACGTAAGGAAAAAATATAGAAGTAACGTATAACTAACTTAATCTATTAATTAATAATATAGATATTATGTTAAAGTAAGTTCATACATGCATATAAAATGAAACAATTAATTAGCTAGCATAACTATACTATCTACTTGTGTTCTGCTGTATGTATATTAATTGTCTTATCATTTTATTATTTAATCATAATAATATTAAGTAATGTCATCTCTAAGGAATACGTTGTCCTTATTTCGTAATGTTCCACGAATATCACTTTATGTAGTCACAATGAATTATCATTCCGACGAAAGTATATGAAAATATATCTGTAAGTCACTTTGTTTCTATTTCCACTATGCATCTTGAATGTATCATATTTGAATTCGCCTGAGTTACGAACGGACACTAACCAAAGTCCGTGCACATTTCAACAACGTTGTCAATGTCAAGTGATTATTCGAATCAGATTGTTACAACTTTGAATGTGTGTAGAATTTTTCTTTTGTCAATTTGTTTGACCTGGGATTTTGTAAGTTTGTAAACTCTTGAAGAAAGATCAACAAGTGTCAGTTCCAAAACCAAGTTCTGGTTCCATGAGTTATTTATGTTCCCTTCTTACATGGCAAAGGATTGCGCGACAGTATATCAGCAACTACATTCTCATGTCCTGGAATTGCTTCAGTGGTGAAATTAAATGGCTGAAGTAAGATCGAAAAACGGGCAAGTTTAGCGTTCTTATGATTGGCTTTTCTAAGTGATGCTACTGCATGTTGATCAGTCTGGATTACAAAAGGAGCGCCTAACAAAAATTTTTCGAGTTTTTGTATTGCCCACACGACGCCCAATAATTCCTTATCTATCACCGAATAGTTTCGTTCTGTCTCGGTAAGTTTTCTGGATATGTACAGAGTTGGATGCAGTACACCGTCGTGTTCTTGTAACAGAGTACCTCCCAATCCATAATTGCTCGCATCTGTACGGAGTATAAACATTTTTTTACTATCTGGTAATCTAAGAATAGGTTGCCTGGAGAACAAAGATATTATTTTGTCACAATTGTCTGGCAGTCAGTTGTCCACAGAACTTTTGTAGGCATATCTTTCTTCAGTAACGAAGACAAGACAGCCGTAATGGTTGACACGTTAGGAATAAACCTACTATAATATTGAACTAAACCCAACAAGCTCCTAACTTATTTTTTTGTTTGTGGAACTGATAGCTCTAAAATCTTAGACACATTTTGAGGAATAGTTTTTATTTGTCCGGCACCTATTATATGTCCTAGGAATGTTATTTCCTGAAAACCTATTTGCATTTTGCTAGGTCTGGCAGTTAAGTTATTAGTTCTTAAAATATTTAGTACTGAACCTAATCCTATGACATGTTTATCAAAGGAATGACTGAACAGACAGATGTCATCAATATAAGTGATGATGTCTGATCTGCAAGCTAAAATTCTTCGCATCATGCGAATGAACGTTGCAGGAGCATTCATTAGCCCGAAAGGCATGACATTCCACTGGTACAGACCTTGTGGAGTCGAGAATGCAGTGTAATATTTTGCTTGTTCAGTTAAGGGAATCTGCCAATATCCCTTGGTTAAGTCAATTTTTGTGAAATATTTAGCAGATGAAAGACGAATAAGTAAATCGTCAATCAAAGGATGAGGTTCACTGTCTGGTACAGTTTGAGCGTTAAGTTTCCTATAATCTACACATAATCGTATATTATTGTCTTTTTTTCTTACAATAACTAGTGGGGAAGCGAATGGAGAGTTACTATGTTCGATAATTCCTAATGCTAATGTGATGGGGCCGAAAAGGAGACGCCCGCCCCCTACCTGTTTCTAGGCAGATTTATCGCCCATATTTTAGAAGTGCGCGTAGCACGCTAGTATGTAAAAATTCTGACGAGATAAGGAAGATTGATGAAAAGGCCATAATAAAGCCTACATATAGTTGTGGTGTAGAGTTGTGGGTTATAATTGATAGTTATGGGCCATACTTGAGTGGTTTAGTGCCTTATAAAGCGATAATCGCGTGTGATATTTAAGTAGCCAAGATTAATACGACCAGCGCGCAGTAAAGTGAGTGATTCGACCTGGCCTTATAAAAGAATGCGATAACCAACAGCGACCTTTCCTAGTATCAGCCTACACGAGAGAGCAAACGACGAGGTGACGGGTGTAGGTAGCAGATGGACCAGAGCACGTGAGTTGTAATTCTTAAGCGCAGTTTGTAGAATTTAGCATTCGTGTTCTATAAGTCTGTACATTCAGCACGTGAGTTAATTTAAATTAGCATTAGTTTTATATAATTCGGAAATAATATCGATGTGGCTGTTTTAATGTTTAGTGATATAGATAGATGTGTTTCCAAAGGAAATGTCTTTTTAGGACATTATGATTTAGTCTTGAAATGATAGATGAGTGAAAATAATGTTTGATCGGTTTTATTAGGCACGCAAAGCCCAAATCACATATGTAAGAGTTTAGTATCAAGTATTCCATTCATCAGAGAAGGCCAAATTTAGTAGGAGAGTGTTTTATACATGAGACTGGACAGAGAAGCGATTTTTTACTTGAATTTAGATGATATTGACTGTTATCAAGATGGCGACCACGTGGTCATGAAAGGCAGCGCGTCACCATGCGTGTGTATAAAGAAGACGCAAGTTTTATATTGTGTGAATTGACACGTGGGTGGGAAGCAGATTAAGATAATTTTCCCCAGTAAAGGAAAGAAAGAGTTGTCGTGTTAATTTTCCTTTATATGATGACCAGTTCTAGTTGTTAAGTCAAGAGTAATTATATTTTATTTCTTTAATGTAAAAGTAATTGAGTGTATTTCACGGTAGCCTACTTATCATAATTCTACTGTATATATTTAATGGGTTACTGTGAGGTGAGAATAGTCATTTAGATTTCTGGAGAGCGCGAGGCCACTCCTTGGGCGTAAAGCGCATGAGACATAAATGTTGCTGTTTGCTCCTTGCGGAGCAGGGCGACACCAGTGCGGCTGAATCCAACAGAAGCCTGCATGAAGCATTTATATGCTATGGCAGTGATTTGTTTCGGTAACGATGTGTTTCATGTGATGAGATTCCCAGTCTCATCAGTGGTCATATACGACACGCTTGTTGCCAGGCGCACCAGTCGTCACATACGACATGCTTCCGAATGCAGTAACGAATATTGAGATAGATCAGTTGCGAGGTGGTGGTTTATTCTCGTTATTGAGAGTATTTGTTGTACATATAGTTGAATATTATTTTATGTCAATTTTATGATTATTTAATTATGGTTATGTGAGGAATGGTTGTGAGAGCACGTGGGCTCACTTCAAGATATATATTTCTCTTCTCCGCTCCTGAGGGAGCATGGGGCCAACAGTGTGGTTTGCCTTCATATTAAGCATTCAGATGCTCAGGCAGTAGTGGTTTTGGTAGCAATCTGTGTTACATGGTGAGGTTGCCAGCCTCATGCACAACACCATACTAGTCATTGGACGACACACATGAGTGTGTGTGTGTGTGATAGTTGAGTGTGTCAGGTGGCGGCGTAGGACAGTTTGACAGGTGAGGGCGTGGTGTTTCTCATTCAGTATTATATTATGATTTTAACTATTCTGTGCTTTGTTTGCTTCTTCAGATTAGCATCGGGCACTGTTGGGTGTTTTGTTTAGTTTTGTTTTGTTTTGTTATGTTCGCTAGTTTATTTGTTTAATGTTTGCTTTGTCACTGAATGGGTTGTAAAAATAAATATAGCCCCTGCCTCTAGAATGAAGAGTTTTATTGTTGTTCGGGTCGGTGCGAGTGTGACAAGAGAGTGATCACACATCACAATATAATCATCGTCATCATCTCGCCCACCCTATCACACTAACATCTGTTTAAGTTCTTGAGATGTGTTATCTTGAAAATGGATAGGTACAGAGTAAGGACGAAGTTTTATAGGAGTACTGTCCTTCAGTATAATGTCGTGAGAAATTATAGAAGTTCGACCAGGTATATCTGTCAGAACATCAGAGTAGGTTTCTAGAAGTTTAGTAATGGAATTATTTTCATCTGAAGTAAGTGAAGGTGAAATAGCAACATCCCTCCAAGATTCTGAAGATTGTAGTTCTGGTATAGGAAAAAACATTTCAACCTCAGGAAAAGATGATTCTTCTTCCTGAATTACAGAAAGACTAGAGTATTGATAAGAATCAACTGATTTGTTGTCTAAGTCGTGGAAGATAGACTGTAGATGAAGTGGACGAGTAAAGAACTCTTTCAACATATTTATATGATACATTTTTTTCTGACCCTTTATGTCTAATGTGTAGTCTACGTCAGAAATTTTATCTACTACCTTATAAGGTCCATTCCACGCGATTAACAATTTGTTATCCTTTCATGGAAGTAATACATATGCTTCGTCACCAGGAAATAACTGGCGGAGTCTTCTATTTTTGTTTTGAAATTGTCTAGCTCTATCCTTCGCAGCCTCTGATGAAGCTGTTGCCATATGGCAAGCCTCTATAATTTGTTTACGTAAGTTAATAACGTATTCATAAGATGACTGTGTTTCCTGAGTCATCTCAGAGTCGAGTAGTAAGTCTTTAATGAGTCCCATTTGGCCTCTTGGTGGAGCACCAAACACTAACTCGAACGGAGAAAAACCGGTCTGCTCATGCGGAATTTCTCGGTATGCGAATAAAACAGCTGGAATAGCTCTGTCCCAATCTTGAGGATTGTTTACCGTAACTTTATGTAAGAGTTGTTTAATAGTACGGTTGAGCCTCTCAACGGACCCATTACTCATTGGATGATAGACACTACTGAGACTTCTTTCTATATTCAGTGTCTTAATTACATCCTTCATTGTCTCAGACACAAATTGTGGTCCATGGTCCGAAAGTAATTTTCTTGGAAACCCAAGCCTAGAAAATATTAATATCAAAGCATCAGATATATCAGATGTCGTAATATGAAACCGGCACACATAGAAGTTAGCGGCATCCAACATGTCATACCACGGTTATGACCAAGCAAGGACACATTTAAAGTGAATGATATTTTACTCAATGTTAACTTCATTACTACACTTTAAAACAAAAAAAAAACACAAAAAAAGCGCTTCCCTATCTTTGCAGTATCACACACGGACGATCACAGCACAGTGCACGAACTCTGCAGCACCGGCGAGGATCCCAATGTGTGTATACAGGAATAACACATTCCATAAACATTTTTGTGGTGCGTAGGGTTTCCTAATTTTTAAATCTTGCAACGGCCGTACGACTTACTCTATACGATTTCCAACTGCCGAAAGATTTTTAAAGTGCGCAACTTGCAACTCGGGTCCTCCTATTTTTCGCCCTTATTCGAGAAAGCTAGGCATCCAGTATCCTCTGTCACCTAAAGATCTACCAAATCATCACCTGAGACCCACCGGTAGATCGGGATCGACGAGTTGCCGACTCCTAGTCTAGACGGTATTCCAGTAGAAGCAATTAAAACAGACATAGGTATCTCTACGGTGCAAACTATTTCCTAAAGTCTGGGGGGAAGAAATGCTAAGTAGGTGCAAGTGGTCTAGTAGCTGCCTCGGAGTGTGATCTACTGAAACTATTCCGTGTGAAAGGACAGTCAAGAACTAGGGCACTTAAGAGGCTCGGTGAAACTGTGGAAAGGGCATCGTGTTGGCAGGGGAGCAACCGCAACAGGCTATGGAATTCAGGATCCTAATTTATATACAACATAATGATTACTTTAACAATTGCATCCAGCTGACAGCATAGATAAAACCTGGAGTGAAGTAAAAAGCTGCAACTAAGGTGGAGTGGGTTCAATTACCTGAAAAGACAACAGGAGGTTGACACTTGGGAAACATGACCGAAGTGGGCCCGCCCCTCTTAAAGGAAATTAAAAGGCCGAAACACTTGATCGGGGGGGGGGGGGCACGTTCTGATGATCAGATTGCCTTTTGTTGTAGCGCCCCTGCATAGAGTTTCTTATCATACTTTGAAACTGAAAGGAAAGATTTCAAGTAACGTAGCCAAAAAAGGCACAACAATTTGTTTTGGGTGTCCCACAAGTAACCAAGTAACGAACGCAACGTTGACTAATCAGTAAAGTAGTTACGATTTAAAAAAACAACGCGTAACAAGGCTCGTAGGTGGTTTAGTGCCATCCAAGCACTTGTCCTGCGTTTGAATATGTGACATATTTTTTTGTTTTGTTTAGTTAATTCAGTCATGTATCGTCATTTTTGTGGGGGGGGGGGGGGGGGGGGGGGGGTGTAATTATTGTTTTAAAATGTCTCGGGATGTTAACGGGCTTACCTGTTCGATGGAAGAGCGTGGAAAGGAAGGAAGAAAATGCAGAAAAAATGGAAATGAAGAAACTAAATACAGGAGAAATGACGCTATTTTCAGGATATGAGGCAGAAATCGTACACTATAATTCTTTGCCATGATTTCTTGACGGGTTAATTTAACAATTAAATGAACAAATTTCCCCACCAGTCCGGGAAAATATTAAGCAGGATATTCCTAAAGATATTAAATGAGGCCATAGACACGGCATTATGAGAAGTGCAAGCAGGTTTTAACACACACATACACAAACAAGATCCTGTACGGAAGGCCCAGGCAAACACATCGTACTGACATTCGTGACAACACTGACAAAGCTGAAGGATCGGAGACACAACAAAAGTATTCAATGATTTTCTCGTGACCAGTACATTGGTTTACAAATGCTGCTAAAAAAAACCACTTGTTTTTTTGTTTTGAAATTGTGACACACACCATTTACAAAGTTGAACGGCAACAAGATGCTATCATTGATACAACCATTTAGATCAAAGAACTTTTGCATGGGGAATATTTATGACGGATGCAGTGAAGCACACAATCTGAAGTAGCATGTGCAGCAACAATTTATGCTGACTATTAGGACACGGTACATTAGAAGTGGGGAAATATTTGCATTGAAATGTGAGGTTTAAACTGGATATATTATTACAAGCCATCTGTTGCGAACTTCTATCAACTGAGTTTGTATGAAATAAGTTGTATTCAGATACGGGCAGTAACTTACAAGTTTGCTTTTTGTTTTTTCAGTGAACAGTTTGGAAGAAATCTAAAAGTCAGTGCAGTATCTTTAGGACTGCTTTGGATTATATCAATCAATTTTTTTTCGTGGTGAAGGAAATTTATTTATTTGTCAACAATATATGCAATCATTTCTTTAATTGCTATAATATTCGTTGTTAATTTTAAAATAACACAATAAGTACAAGTATTTCTGACTTTTCGAAGTAATTGTGCTACTAGAATTTATAAACTGGTTACTGTTTCTATTACATTATGGAATTGTAATAATTAGACGCATATATTATATATATTCATATATATATATATATATATATATATATATATATATATATATATATATATATATATATATATATATATATATATATATCTATATATCTGATTAGATTGTGTGTTTAGTAACTTTGACTGAGACAAACATGTAGTACATTTAAAAGGATTGAATCGAAGTTAAATTTGTAACATTACAAATAACAAAATTTAATAATCACTTTAAGTGTTAACAGTTGGAAAATATACTGCTCAAAAAAAGTTAAAGGCCACTTTCAATTTTTAGGTCATTTCAACTAAGCTGTTTTTTTTAAAAACCTGAACACTCAGTCAAAAAAGTTTTGCTGCATTTTGTTGCATGCTTAAACAATGTTTGTTAATCTGACAATAAATCAAATCTGTGTTACGTGTGTGTACCTCCAAGGTCAGTCAAATGCACGTGGTGGAAAGGGAAATAATGCATGTTTGAAAATGCTTCCTATAGCGAAGCCTGTTGATAACATTGCTGAAATTTGCTTTTCACGTACAAGTCGTGAATATGGTGAACACATTTCACCCACTTTTCGGAAGGAACGGGCAATGGGTAGGTTTGTAACATTTACCATTTTAGCCATGGCTCAGCGTGTCTTGCCGTCTTGTGGTAGACCTTGGATGTCCTGACCTGCGTTGTTCTGCGACACTGCCGGTTGCATTATAACGATCACGCAGAGTTTGTATGACAGAGTGGGCAACTCCTAATCTCCTAGCAACTTCTCGCAGACCTACATCATCCTGCAGCCATGCCATCGCTCTCCATCTGTCAACATTGGTCAAGCGTCTTAGCTGAGCCATGGCTAAAATGGTAAATGTTACAAACATACCCATTGGCCGTTCCTTCCGAAAAGTGGGTGAAATGTGTTCACCATAGTCACGACTTGCACGTGAAAAGCAAATTTCAGCAATGTTATCAACAGGCTTTGCTATAGGAAGCATTTTCAAACATGCATTATTTCCCTTTCCACCACGTGCATTTGATTGACCTTGGAGGTACACACACTAACACAGATTTGATTTATTGTCAGATTAACAAACATTGTTTAAGCATGCAACAAAATGCAGCAAAACTTTTTTGACTGAGTGTTGACTGAGTGTTCAGGTTTTAAAAAAAACAGCATAGTTGAAATGACCTAAAAATTGAAAGTGGCCTTTAACTTTTTTCGAGCAGTATAAATTGAATAGTTATGGCAAAGTTTCATCACTTGATTGGGATTTAACTGAATAAAGGAGGTCACTTTTGGCAGCGGATATTTTCACTTAGCTGCCAATGGTAGTTTCTTCTCCCGCTGGGTCAGTTCCTTCCACTCTGCTCTCGCTCGTCTCTGGTCAAAGTTCAGGCGCCGCACGTTCCCAGAACGTTCAAGGAGTAACGGCTAAGTTGGTTCTGCGTCTGTCTATAAGACCCTCTTATGATGGCGTCTCGCAAAACGTCAGTCCACTTCTTCCTTCACTTGGTTCCAGAGATAGCACTTTCTGCTGGTACCACCAATAACTGGTAATAGAAATAGAAACGAAACGATCTTCTGAGTATGGCGTTTTCTCGACACATTTATGTGCCCCCCTCTTCTATTCTACCATCCCTTGTCAGAATTTACCCTCGATGAGAATTAAATTTAATCCCTCGGGATAAAACTTCCTTTACATTTAAACTGAATAGCTTTAGCTTTACATTACATTTAAATGAAAAGGTTAAACGTACAGATATAATGTTTTACATTTACATCTCCACTGTTTGAAAAGTGTTCACAATATAAATTCATTTATGTTTCCTTTATATTTACACTTGTGGAAAAGTTTGAAACTTCTATTAATTAAAATGAATATTTTCACATAGACATTTACACTGGTTTAAAGCTTGAAAGCTTACATTAATTTTAAAGTGAATATGTTTATAGGGACATAACATACATCGGTAATTATGTTAGTTGGGATGGGATACTTGGCAAGATATTACCTGTAGAGATTGTCAGCATGCTAGAAAACATACGCTATATTATATAAATTTGAGAATTAAATACAGAACATTTCTGGAAGAAAAAAATTTGTTATTCAGTCACGATCTCTCGCACCCTTAGCAACCTCTCGTGGAACCCCGGTTGAGAAACGCTGGTATTGACAACAGCTTGTGTAGACTAAGTGGCGAAAAGCTCCTAACGTCGACAGAATGTACCTTTTACGCGCTTTCAGTACCTTGTTAGCGATCAGACTGTTATGAAACGTATGCACAGCAGTAACATCGTTCCTGCTTACAATCCAAAAAGACCGCCAAAAGTGAATGCCGATTACAGAACAGCCTAATTTATTCTTCTAAAGATTTCCCACTTCTTTCTGCGACCCCTGTAAGATTTGACTGCAGGTTTCTCCTTTTTGCGTTTTGTTTAGAAAGACGCTATCTAAGGCCACGGTATCTTAATTTTAAGAGTGCATTCTTTATATGTATAATGCCAGCCTTTTTAGTAATTTCCAGCTTAAGATAAAATAGGCCTTATTTTGTGTATCATGGAAGAGGGGTACATGATTTTTCTACCCTGGTCTTGCGGATATTGGCTCAAGCAGTTCTTAGTATTGCGCTGTTATTATTTTTGGAGGACGCAAAAAAAGAAGACAGGGGTCCCACGCTGACACAAGTATGCATGACTGGTTTTCAATCTATATAGGGAACTGGGACAGTAGTTTGCTTTTTTTTCGGCAGCGAGTTTCAGTCTGTTTGGATAGTTTTACAAATAGCTCTAACGCTCGCAACTATATTATATGCGTTTCGTGTATAACCAAATGACGTCTCAATAGTATCTATTGTGAAAGCAAGTTTCAATATAGCAGTGGTATTTTCCTGTGTATGTTGCAGCGAACGTCGCCTTGAGCGAATATTGTGTACAGTAAATCAGTATTATTCTTAGGTAAGTTAGTTTTTAAGCTTTCTAGTGTCTCTTATTGTAACTTTAGGTTTATTTGAGACGGTGACAAATCAAAATATCACTGGCAGTCTCAGTGACAGTGAAAAATGGTAACTGTAACGCTTACCCTCGTCAGCTATATGCTTCAGTATTTCCCTTGATGAAGCCTCGCCAAAACCAAATTCTGATCATGACTAACTCGTGTACTGTGGAATATTTCTGTTGTTCCATAATAATAATAATAAATTCTTTAAGCACCAAACACGGCGCATAAGGCAGAAATCAGTGCTCCCCAGATTGTTCGTTGTGACGCCACTCCTCTTAGCTCTTGCACATTATTTAATCCCAACGTTCTTCCTTCTCTTATTATTGTTCTTCTAAGTGTTTCTTTTGGTCTTCCTTTTTTCCTCTTACCCTCAGGAACCCAAGTGAGCGCCTGTAGTGGTATTCTGTTGTTTTGCATTCGTAGGACATGACCGATATATGACCATCGTCTTTTCCTTATATAGTCGGAGACTTATTTCTGCCTAGAGTCTTCTCTTATTTGTCGATTAGTCTTGAATTCTTTCCAACTGATGTTCATGAGTTTTCTAAGACATTTGTTCTCGAATGTATTCAGCTTGTTCTCCAATGATTTTGTTATTTTCCAACTTTCACAGCCGTATGTTAACACTGAGATAACATTTGAATTAAACAGACGAAGCTTGGTATGTATATTCAATGATCGTAATTTCCAAATGTTAGATAATCTATTGAAGGCGCTAGCTGCCAAAGCAATTCTAGTATGGATTTCTCTTGTTGTGTCACCATCCTGAGTCATTTTACTGCCTAAATAATTGAAAACTTTCAACTTTCTGTAGTTTTTCCCCGTTCAAGATGATATCAAAGGTCTCGTTAGAAAAGTTCATAGCTTTAGTTTTAGAGGCATTTATTTGGAGACCAATTTTAACCGAGAGATGACACAAATTATTTATTGCTTCTTGGGATTGTCTTGGTGTTGAACTTAAGAATGATACATCATCTGCGAAATCCAGGTCCCCAGGAATTTTCCATTTGTCCATTTTATACCCAATTGTTCATTGTGGGTATAGTTTCTCATAACCCAATCAATAGCTATTCCAAAAAGTAGTGGTG
>JAMPIV010021799.1:0-36598 GCA_024509875.1 Oreohelix idahoensis | reverse complement strand
ATAAAGCAGATGGGAATTTGTGCCAGTAATTGTGCCAGAATTCATTGCTAATCAACGTATCTGTGTTTATTTCCTTGAAATTGTGGTAAGCTTGAACCATTCAGTATCTTTTAATGAAAATTGAATGTAAATTGTTAATTTATGCCTGTATATATATGTGTAGTTCAGTGGCAAACAGGAGATAAAGCCTATAATGCTCCAGCCTGAACAGAGGGTGTCGGAGGAAAGTAAAACCGCATGGAATGGCCAAATAGTACACTGACACCTGGATGATTGACTAGAAAGAAATAATGCTGGAAGTGCAGAGGCGTAGTAACCATTAAGGAGGTAAATACTGGTATAAAGTATTTCGATGAAGCTGACAGTTGGCCTAACGCTCTGAACTCAATGTTTGTGATGTATTGTGCTCAGTGTAGAACTAGAGTATCAATTAGTTATGAAGTAGAAGGTACATCCTTCTTGTTTTCAGGGACCGTGGTCTTGATGGTATTGAGCTGCACCTGGTCAGAGCTTTGCTGAATCCAGAGTCGGACAGCATACTCCTTGGTCCATTTAGCTATCAGTGAGGTGTCTCCAGAGCCCAGAGGAGAATTCGAGCAGAGGAGTCCTTCCCTGCCGCCATCACGCAAGATAAGCTGATTTGGCCAGCTGAGCTCAACATTATGTCCCCTCATCTTGAAATGACTTTGTAAAAAATAACATTCAGAGGGGAATTTAATTGTCTTAATATCAGGAACTGAGAACATCTCCAATACTAGTCCCAAAAGACAAACTATTGAAGTCATGATGACAAATACCAACAGAGCTTGAACAAAACAAAACCAGTATTACCTCATATTACCACTACACAACTGACACACATAGGATATTTTAATAATATATGTCACTACAATATTCATATTGATAAAGTCTGTACATATACTTGTAATTAAAATTGATTGTGATTCCTGGTTCCTTTGTATTTGATTCAGGACACATATACCTTTATGATAACCATGAATACATATTGTTATTTGAAAAGTTATCAGTGACTCCTTAAGATATTCTCATAGAGTGTTATATGTATGTGAGTGTCACAGTGTTGTCAAGAGTAGTGGATTAAATTAAATTGTTTATCTGTCTGTTGTTGTGACTTACACTTCATCATACACATACCCTAGACACATAACGTAGTCATCACACTATTCCAGAATAATTCTGACTGAGATATATAGATATGTGGTAGCAAGTAAGGTTATCTATAATACACTACTCTTAATAGATATAGATACCTTCACAGCTGATCTCAGTCAGTACACTAAGTCCCATATAAATATTTATAACATCCCACTTCACCACATATATTGGGGTCTCGCTCTTGGGATTTTGAATCTTTCCCTATTAAAAATATTGGGGGTAATTCACTTCAGGGAATATAAGAATTAAAAGGTATCCTTGGGTGGAATTAAATAAGGTTGAGCTCACGGTGCCTGTGTTGTCCATTAGATATATTTAGAGATTAAATTGTTGGTTAGACATTGTAGAAATTTACCTGATAGACAATGGCGGACCTGGCCAAGTTTCGATCTGCTGCTGTACAGACTGCAAAAGAGTTAGGATTAGATGGGCAAGTTATGGTTGCCTATGTCACTACGGAATGTGACAAATTTATTGAACGCGAAGAAAGAAGATTAGAAAAAGAGGCCGAAAGAAAGTTAGAGGCTGAGACTAAGAGGTTGCAAGCTGAGGCTGAGACTAAGAGGTTGCAGATTGAGGCTGACAAAGAGGCTAAGAAATTTGAAGCAGAAAGGGAAGAGAAGAAATTAGCTGCAGAAAGGGAAGAGAAGAAATTAGCTGCAGAAAGGGAAGAGAAGAAATTAGCTGCAGAAAGGGAAGAGAAGAAATTAGCTGCAGAGAGGGAAGCAGAAAAGGAGGAGAAGAGATTACAAAGGGAACATGGGTTACGACTAAGGGAGTTTGAGTTTCAAGGCCATGCTCCTGAAAATGGTGCCAGTCCCTTTGCCTCTGATGCCACTGCTAGCCAAGGAGCCTCAACCTCAGCTATGAACTTTCATTTAGATCATTTTGTTGAGAAAGACGATGATATTGAGAGCTATATAAATAGGTATGAACTATTAGCTACCACGTATGGGTTAGAGAGAGAAAGGTGGAGCTTAAAGTTATCTCAGGGACTTCGTGGGGCAGCTTATGAAGTTTTTGCAAAAATGAGCAGAGGTGATCCGGAGCATTATGACATGCTAAAGCAGGCTCTTTTGTTAAGGTATGAAAAGAATGCAGAATTTTATAGGAAAAAATTTAGGAATGCTAAACTACTGTCAGGTGAAACCTATCACCAGTTCTCTGCACGAATAGAGACATACTTGGAGAAATGGACTTCTCTGGGGAAAACCCAAGATCTTAAGGAAATGGTCCTTATAGAGCAATTAAGAGAGTCCATGGCTCCAGACCTGAGAAAGTTTCTCATGGAACAAGGTGCAGAGAGGCTGGATGAGTTGCTAAATGTTGCTGAAAGGTATCAAGCAGCTCAAGCAGAGGTAACAGGTAATAAAAAGAAACAAGTGGATAACTTTAGGGCACCACAGAACTTTAATAAATTTGATCCTAAGGATCAAAATAAAGGTAAGCACCAATTTGATAGGCCACGGTATGACAATAAAAATAAATTCCCACAATTCGATGAAAGGAAATATGATGAAAGAAAATCTTTCAACCAAGGAAAAAGGTGGTGTAAAAATTGTCAGATGGACAATCATGACACTGACCGTTGCAGAAGGAAACCTGTGTATATGGCAACCCTTCAGGTCAGGTCGACCTCAAGACAGGAGGAGGATATTATGTTAGATACCACTCCAGAAGAGATGAGGAAGGCACAGGCTGGGGATAAAACACTCAAGCCTTGTTTCAGAAAATTGTCAACTTGTCATACAACTCCAGGCAAGGGAGATTTTTACATGAAAAACAAGTTGATGTATAGGAAGACTGGAGCTAGATCCAAAGGTCACGGACAGCTGGTTCTTCCAAAAAGATATAGGGCAGACTTAATAAGGAGCCTACATGTGAAACCAGATGGGGACCATGAGAAGATAGGTACCATCATTCAAAAGGTGGCTCACAATTATTATTGGCCCAAAGCAAGATGGGACATTGAGAATTTTGTAGAAAGGTGTAGCATAGCACATGAGGGAACACCCACAAGTGGGAACATGGATCAGGACCTGGACACGCCCCGGGGCAAAATTAGGCCTGATAATAAAAAGAAAAATAGATTTGATAAAGTGGACCAAATGGAATGGGAAGCCCCTTTTCACGGACAAGCTTCACTTAACTGTTTTACAATGGCCACTATGCGGAGAGTGCAAAAAGATGTCTTACCCCAGGATAAGCCGAAAATCCCTCAATCGGACTTAAACAAACTGGAGGAAGAGGATGTAGGGAGGAAATCTCTCATCAAGAATTTTAAGTGGGGAGAAAGCCCCAAAAGAAAAATTGGTAGCGGTCGTTTTGTGAATGATAATTCTGGGAGGAAAAATCATCACTATAAAGCTTCGAGTGGAAGAGACCATACCGGTGCATGGACAAATAGGTCCACACAATTAAAGGTCCAAATGTAGCTATGTTAAGAACGTGGACTGATGAAAAGGCAGAGGAAAACATTACATCTTCATACCAATATGTGAATGAGCTGACCACTCGGTTAAAAACTGGCTGGAAACTTGCCAATGAAAATTTGAAACAAGCCAGGAAGAAACATGCTGCCTATTATAACAGGAAGGCGAAGGACAGAAATTTGGCTGTGGGAGAGAAAGTACTGCTTCTTTTGCCTGGGAGTCAGAATAAGTTACAAATTGGATGGCAGGGTCCATATACAGTTCTAGAGAAGGTGTCTAGAACAAATTATAAGATAGATAAGAAGGGGAAAGAAAAAATCTATCATGTGAATCTCCTGAAGAAATATTTGGAAAGAGAACATCAGGAAGAGACACACTTGTTGACCTTGTCCATCGCCATGGAGATGAAAAAGGAACCACTTTCATCATTTGAATATCCATTACACCCCTGTGAGACAGCAGCACAGGTGAAAATCAGTACACATTTAACGAAAACTCAGAAAGAGAGAGTGCAACAGGTTCTAAATAATCATGCAGAGGTGTTAACAGACCGACCAGGGCATACAAACCTATTGGAATATGATATGAAACTAATAGACTCCACACCTGTCTGTATGAAACCATATTCGATTCCGTTTGCTAAGGAGAAAGCTTTGAAGGAAGAGATAGACTATCTGTTGAAGGAAGGAATTATTTCGCACAGTGAGTCTTCGTATAGTTCCGGTGTTGTACTCTTAAGGAAGCCCTCTGGAGAACATAGACTCTGTATAGATTACAGGAGACTGAATGCTATTACAGAAGGACAGGTGGATCCATTGCCGGATACAAATCAGCTGTTTGCCAGGCTAAATAAAGCTAAATATTTCTCAAAAGTGGATCTGAGTAAAGGATACTATCAGATTTCAGTAAAGCCTGAGGTTAGACCATACCTAGCTTTTAGTACCTCAGAAGGACACTATGAGTTTAATAGATTGCCATTTGGATTGAAGAATGCGCCTAGTGTCTTCTCTAGAATGATGAGAAAATTATTGGATCCTCTGAATAATCCCTGTATAAAAAATTTTATGGATGATATCCTTATAGCAACAGAAACATTTGAGGAACACATTGACTCTCTGAACATGCTGTTTAATCGACTTAGGGAGGCAAATTTAACAGCCCGACCAACCAAATGTTGCGTTGGATGTAAAGAATTGGAATTTTTGGGACACACAGTTTATCAGGGAAACATGACCCCTGACCCAAAGAATTTAGAGAAACTACAGAAAGCCCCGAGACCACAAACCAAGAAGGACGTGAGATCCTTTTCTCATTATGTGGTTTCTACCAGAAGTATATCAAAAACTTTAATTCCATATGTGCACCGTTAACTGAATTGACACGTAAAGGACATCCAGATCGCATTACATGGACACCACAATGTGAAATGACTTACCAAGAATTGAAGGAAAAGCTCACAAGTAAACCCATTTTAAAATTACCTGACTTAAGTCAAGAATTCATAGTAAGGACGGATGCAAGTAATATTGGGTTAGGTGCAACTCTACTACAGAAATCAGATGCATTGGATGGGGAATTAAGCCCAGTGGCATATGCTAGCAGAAAGTTGAATAAAGCTGAAATCAACTACTCAACTAGCGAAAAAGAATGTCTTGCAGTAATATGGGCGATAAAGAAATTCAATATTTATCTATATGGGAAGACATTTAAGTTGCAAACAGATCACAAACCTTTATCGTTTCTAGCACAGGCTAAGCATGAGAACTCTAGGTTACTCCGATGGTCTTTACTTCTGGCTCCATATAATTTTAGCATTGAGTATATATCTGGAAAAACCAATTTGGGAGCGGATTTTTTAAGCCGCCATCCGTGTGATGAGAATCACCGTAAACCCCAGAAATAATAATAAATTTCTCTATGTGAATATAGAATAAAGGACTGACATATAATGTCTGTTTTAAGAGGGGAGGTGTCGTGGAATATTCTAATCCACATATATAAATTATCAAGTAAATATAAAGCCTAATAAATACATATAATAAATAAAGGAAGAAGAATGGTAAAGAACAGTGCTGTCACAATGACTGTACTCGAAATCCCCTTGTTTTCTACTGCGTATGCAAATTGTAACGTTTCACGTTGATATTAAAGGCCTTCTGCAACATACACGCGTTTCCCAAACACACAATAAAATGTGCTGCCTTTCTAAGAAAAACCTTGAAATATGCAAGTTGACCTAAATTTTAAATTCCATTCATGTCTTTTTCTACACTATGTTACCAAGATCAAAAGACAGATGGACAAAAGGATAGCGAGAAGGGAGAGGCAGAAAGCCGAACACTAAACACGCTTCGCGCGATACACAAATGCTGCCATCACGCGTGTAAGACTACATGCACTAACTTTTTTTCAGACGGACAGTGATAAAATACATTACCCATCCCAGAGTTAGGTTTATAAACCCTGAAAAACTCTTATTAGAAAAGATAACATTAGATGGGTTTACGGTTGAAAACATAACAGTACCCAGACAGCACATCTTCGAAACAGGAGGTAGAAAATACATATTTTGAACGCAGCCACGTAGCTCTTTTAAATTTGGATATTTGGGTTCCTTAGGGCTTGCTGACAAAGAATATGTAAAACGTTACGCAAATAGTCCAGGAATTAATAAATTATACCCAAAATAAAATAGTGGGATGCCTGACAGCATGGAATCATTTCTGCTCATAAAATTTTTTTATAACGTGTTTGAAAAAAATCTTGCGTTACAGAATTAGCCTACCATGTAAACTCCAAATTGATTGGAGCGCAACAAATGAAAGACTAACCACGATTGGTCGGGCTATAAATACTATCTTTCGTTGTTAGGGGAGACGTGAAAAGGTAACATTTTTTCAAACACTTGTCGAAACGTGGCCTCATTGGCTAGACTCGCTGATATACTCACTTAGGAGCGTTAGTTCGAGACCACTAGTGCAAATAATCTTGATAAAGCAACAGTGCGTTGAAGCCAGCTCATATTTGTGTTAAATAAAAGCCTGGAACATAAGCAGATGGGAATTTGTGCCAGTAATTGTGCCAGAATTCATTGCTAATCAACGTATCTGTGTTTATTTCCATGAAATTGTGGTAATCTTGAACCATTCAGTATCTTTTAATGAAAATTGAATGTAAATTGTTAATTTATGCCTGTATATATATGTGTAGTTCAGTGGCAAACAGGAGATAAAGCCTATAATGCTCCAGCCTGAACAGAGGGTGTCGGAGGGAAGTAAAACGGCATGGAATGGCCAAATAGTACACTGACACCTGGATGATTGATTAGACAGAAATAATGCTGGAAGTGCAGAGGCGTAGTAACCATTAAGGAGGTAAATACTGGTATAAAGTATTTCAGATGAAGCTGACAGTTGGCCTAACGCTCTGAACTCAATGTTTGTGTTGTATTGTGCTCAGTGTAGAACTAGAGTATCAATTAGTTATGAAGTAGAAGGTACATCCTTCTTGTTTTCAGGGACCGTGGTCTTGATGGTATTGAGCAGCACCGGGTCAGAGCTTTGCTGAATCCAGAGTCGGACAGCATACTCCTTGGTCCATTTAGCTATCAGTGAGGGGTCTCCAGAGCCCAGAGGAGAATTCGAGCAGAGGAGTCCTTCCCTGCCGCCATCACGCAAGATAAGCTGATTTGGCCAGCTGAGCTCAACATTATGTCCCCTCATCTTGAAATGACTTTGTAAAAATAACATTCAGAGGGGAATTTAATTGTCTTAATATTAGGAACTGAGAACATCTCCAATACTAGTCCCAAAAGACAAACTATTGAAGTCATGATGACAAATACCAACAGAGCTTGAACAAAACAAAACCAGTATTACCTCATATTACCACTACACAACTGACACACATAGGATATTTTTTTAATAATATATGTCACTACAATATTCATATTGATAAAGTCTGTACATATACTTGTAATTAAAATTGATTGTGATTCCTGGTTCCTTTGTATTTGAATCAGGACACATATACCTTTATGATAACCATGAATACATATTGTTATTTGAAAAGTTATCAGTGACTCCTTAAGATATTCTCATAGAGTGTTATATGTATGTGAGTGTCACAGTGTTGTCAAGAGTAGTGGATTAAATTAAATTGTTTATCTGTCTGTTGTTGTGACTTACACTTCATCATACACATACCCTAGACACATAACGTAGTCATCACACTATTCCAGAATAATTCTGACTGAGATATATAGATATGTGGTAGCAAGTAAGGTTATCTATAATACACTACTCTTAATAGATATAGATACCTTCACAGCTGATCTCAGTCAGTACACTAAGTCCCATATAAATATTTATAACATCCCACTTCACCACATTTTGTAGAAACACAAGTAGAGACGGACAGACTAACAGATAAACATCCATACTTGACTGAAGCATGACTGAAATGACTTTAGGGTAGGAAATTTGAATTAAAAATAAACCTAGGCAGTGATTGGCCACAGACAAGCATATTGTCGGCGCTTAGACGCGGATTTGGGGTCATTTCTCAATAGTTGTTCAGTGATAGACACAGATTTTAAAGTGTGGTGATTTCCATATGAAAGAAAGTGAAAGAAATTTAGGGACGCCATACTATAGCCAGCAGCTCAGCTGAGTTTTGCTAGCAATTCTGTGTTATTTATTCATAATCTGGTAAGATTGAAATTATTTCCTTATATATTTTGAATATTGTTTCATGTTCGAGTGATTTGATACTGCCATATCGAAATCTAGCCTTACAAACAAGTAGGGATTTGCTCTAGACCCCCCGCCCAAGTCAGGGTCTAGGGACCAACAATGTACATAAACTCCAGCAAGGATTATGCAAGACAGATCAAGTGTTGAGAATAATGAAACATATTACCTATCCTCTTTTAGGGCAGAAAACTAATAAATATTTTTCAGAATCTATGGTCTGGGAGGATCTATCTGATGTAAAACCACCATGGTAAATGTGCTGTTTGGTCAGAGAGATCTGACCTGTCTGTATGATGTGGTTGTTGTGTCAGTGTTGTGTCCAGACGTGGGTAGAGAATAGATTTTGACACATGGCCCATACTTTGATTGCAGAGCTGTGAGTTTCTGTTGTCAACCAAGCAGTGTCTATTCAGTTGGTGACTTTACTCGAGTGTATCTGTGCAGTACTTGTGACAGAGACCACCATTATTGCCCGCCAGCACGGAGAGGTGGGACCACAAGATTTCAGCACCAGAGCTACAACTACAAGATGAGTGAGCCTCTGGTCTGCTGGACATTCACCAACACCGTTTAGTTACTAATACCCCATAAAAATTCCCACCATTTTCTGGACACTGTGTAGTCAATATAGACAGGTGTGATGAGGCCACCCCAACAGCACAAACATTAACTATCCTCCCAAGTAGATGACTACTAGAACATTTTAATAAAACTAACTAGTATAGTACATATATATGTACACTATTGCATTTATGATATAATATTCCATGCATTTCTTTCATAATCTCTAAATCCTTTTAAGTTCTGGTCAACCTAAAAAATTGAACCAGAACAAAATAAATGTAATATAATTTTATCAAAAAATTTTACACACGTGAGTTAGTTCAGTGTATTTTAACATTTATTAATATTATTAGTCTTGTTAAATATATGTGGGTATATCTATAACCTATTACACCACACTACATATCATAACCCTAGACACTTTACGTAGCCACATTCATAAAAAAAAATTAAGTGTGAGGTCGTAGTGGTAGCAAGAAAGGCCTTCTGACAATTCTCAACTACATTTTATCTCAGGAGCCTTCACAGCTGGCCTCATACAATTACATTTAGTAATATCACCATCATACAATACCATCAACACCACTACAAGCTCAATAAAGGCAAAGGCAGCGTGGAGGGAAATTGGTCTTTCTCTCCCCCCCCCCCCCGCCCTCATAAAACTGCACCGAGAATGGTAGTGTCTATCACTTCACTCCGCTACGGCAATGTTTGTAACATTAATATTTGCAGTCAGCATCACCATCATCATTTTCGTGTTCCCTCCTTAAGAACAAGGGGCCTCCACAGCAACTGGTGCCCTCTAAGGAAGCCTACACCAAGAATGACATGCTCTTGCTGTGGTGGTGTCTGTAGTTATCGGTTTTACATGATGATGTTTTCAGTCTTGTGTACAGCCTTTTACGACATGTATCAGGCAGTAGAAGTCTTATTCTTTCTTAGTCTCATCAAAGACCCCTACCCCCGGGATCTACACGAGGCAGTATTTGCAGCGGCAGGTTGTATCCCCGGACCTAAACAGCATAATGTCACTATCATGTCCATTCTACACCAGGAGGTCGAGATCCAGAATTGTATGTCCTTCATACTTTAATTAATCCTGCACCAAACTGTTTTGTTCTCACGTCTTGTGCTGTCAAGATAACAATATCTTATATCATCCCGTCTTGTGCTGTCAAGATAACAATATCTGATATCATCCCGTCTTGGTAAGCTAGCAATGATGGACATGCGCCACAACCATCACTGGAACTGCGAGGAGATTATTGTCCATGTTGTGGCACCAGTTCAGACAACATTATGAACTTGTCATATCATCGTTGATATCATGATAAAGATATATCAAGTCCTTGATTTAACACTTGAACACTTATATCCTTCCGTGAAGGACATACAGCAACAATACTCCTCGTGTGTCAAGTTTTCTCGTTCTTGACAAACAGGCAAACACAATTAGTCTCAGGCACAACTGACTGGCATCCAGTATTTTAATACACCTTTGACCAATGTATGATTATTGTGTCCCAGGTTACGTGTTTTCTTCTTGTTCTGTTTTCTTCAAAGAACAGATTAGATATATTTGTGATACCTGTACCATACATGTTTTACCTGATTTCAAAAGATGTATTTTATTGTTTATTGCCTGAAATATGCATATCGTCATCTTTTACGTTTCCTATTTTGCATGCAACATTATTGTGAGGTAGTATGACAGCAATTTGTCATTCTTATAAAGAGTGAGCAGCCATTCATACATGGAGTACACACATTGTGATACAGGCGAAGGACAAATAAAATGTCTGGAGAAGGAAATAGTGCACCATGAGGTGACGAATGCAAGCGCGTATAGTTGTTTGATCTATGCAGGTGCCAGATATATATATATATATATATATATATATATATATATATATATATATATATATATATATATATATATATATATATATCTTAGTGTCGTGCCAGCTGGCATACGCAATCATGTATCTTAACAACTTCCGTGCCATCTTTGTTGACTGCTGAGTGTCTTACCTGTCTGTTGTCCTGTCATGCTGGATCTAAGGACATGGCAGTGGATATGACACAACGGGAACGCTGAACTACAAGAAACATGCAATTAAAAGGCGATTGAAGAGGGCTGCCGATCGGTATAATAACTTCATCATTATGAATTAGTCCCAGACTTAGAGGTCTTTTATATTTGGACATGCGTCCTAATATAACCGACTAAGTTGAACGGGACGCGCCTCACCAAAACGAGGCAAATGTTTTTTTTTTTTTAAATCATTACGAAGTACTTTCGCTCATTTTTTTCTTGCAAGCAGCGTGGCATGGAGGTAAAAGGTGTGTTCGTTCGTAGTAATGTGGTTTTCCTGTGAGCAGATGACAGTTGGCAATACTTTCAACAGGTAGCAACCAGCAAAGACGGAAGATGTTAGATCAGACAGCATTTCACGGAGGACAACTGAAATGATGATGGTCACTAAGTATAGGAAGTTGGCAAGAGCATGGTCGCCTGCGTTGACTGGTTCAGTACATTAAGACAATGGAATATACGCAATTAAATATGCGCAATTATCTATGTATATAAGGATCCCGTTACACACCCATTGGGAATATGGTGTTAGGCCCATATTTTCTTGACCATCGGCACACTAGGGGTGACGTGGTCAACATCAACATATATATATATAATATAATGGTTTATAGACAGCGGGAGAGTGCACTGAGCAAGTGTGTGTGTATGTGTGTGTGAGTGAGAGAGTCACGGAATCTCGGCAGACAATCAATGAACAACAATACACAACTAAGAGTCAGTAAGCAGTGATGTAAGAAGTAATGATTGGAAGAAATGGATACAACGATCGAAATTGAAGACACGTGTAGAAGTAGTAAACACGAATGATTGAGTGAAGGCCAAAAGTATTAAACCTGACAAATGTATACGTATATGTGTTAAGTACGGGTAATTAGGCATAACGTTATACATTTATGGTCTAGGGCAGATGTTCTACTAGAAAAATTAATAAATGCATGGACTGACGGACGAACAGACGCATACATTAACCAGGAAAATAAAAAAAATTATGATTATGCCCATAGAAGAAGTAGATGACTGTAGGAACATAAATAAAATGTCTTTTTCTTTTTAACTGACTCGGTCTTTCGGGAAGACAGGAACCTGAAATGTAGAAACGTGGCCACAAAACATGATATTACAAATAAACTAAACAAAAAACTACAGACCAAACTACAGGAATGTACGAGTAGGTTTAGTTTTATCCTGCCAAGTCAGAGACCATTAAAGATAGACAAGAATTGAAACACGCTGTGCTTTCGGGAGTCGGGGAGAAACTGAAAGAAACAAGAAAGGTACAAAATATAGATAACTTGACGAGTTACATAATGCGTTTATAAAATGTGAAAAATAGCGGCACAATACACATTAAACAATTGTTATATAACACAATATAGAAAATTATATTACTTACTTACTTACTTAGTCGTTCCCCTTCTACCGTGAGGTGTAGAGGTTTGGAAGAGAGAGCTCCAGACTATCCTATCGGCTGTCTTCCTCCTGGCCTGGTTCCATTCTCTTCATCGGTTCTTCAAATATTGTCTAATGTTGTCCTCCCAGCGGACTCTGGGTCGTCCTGGGGGTCTGGATCCCTGGCTCTTTGTTTCCCATGCTTGTCGTGGTAGCCGATCTTCTCCCATTCTGCAGACATGGCCAAACCATCTTAGTTGGGACTGTTCTACTTGGGTCTGCAGGGGGTGGGATTTTAGGCCTTGACGTATCGTCTGGTTGCGGATCATGTCTCTTCTTGTTACTTCAACCACTTTCCTCAGATACGAAAATTATATTACAAGATAGAATTCATGTTTTCGTGACTTGGTGGTTGGACTGGCTGAGAGGTTTTTTGGCGTCCGCCTTTAATTCTAACGGTAGCGGGTTCACTCCCACCACAGGGAAAACATTTGAAGGACATTTTTTTTAAACCATTGGTTCTTAATGATGTCATACTCCCCCATGTTCTCCTGGGTAGTGAGATCTCCTGGGTAGTGAGATCTCCTGGGTAGTTAGAACTCCAGGGTAGTTAGATCTCCTGGGTAGTTAGATCTCCTGGGTAGTTAGATCTCCTGGGTAGTTAGAACTCCTGGGTAGTTAGATCTCCTGGGTAGTTAGATCTCCTGGGTAGTTAGATCTCCTGGGTAGTTAGATCTCCTGGGTAGTGAGATCTCCTGGGTAGTTAGATCTCCTGAGTAGTTAGATCTCCTGGGCAGTCAGATCTCCTGGGTAGTTAGATCTCCTGGGTAGTTAGATCTCCTGGGTAGTGAGATCTCCTATGTAGTGAGATCTCCTGGATAGTTAGATCTCCTGGGTAGTTAGATCTCCTGGGTAGTGAGATCTCCTGGGTAGTTAGATCTCCTGGGTAGTTAGATCTCCTGGGTAGTGAGATCTCCTGGGTAGTTAGATCTCCTGGGTAGTTAGATCTCCTGGGTAGTTAGATCTCCTGGGTAGTTAGATCTCCTGGGTAGTTAGATCTCCTAGGTAGTGAGATCTCCTGGGTAGTTAGATCAGCTGAGTAGTTAGATCTCCTGGGTAGGGAGATCTCCTGGGTAGTTAGATCTCCTGGGTAGTCAGATCTCCTGGGTAGTCAGATCTCCTGGGTAGTTAGATCTCCTGGGTAGTGAGATCTCCTGGGTAGTGAGATCTCTTGGATAGTTAGATCTCCTGGGTAGTTAGATCTCCTGTGTAGTTAGATCTCCTGGGTAATTAGATCTCCTGGGTAGTGAGATCTTCTAGGTAGTTAGATCTCATGAGTAGTTAGATCTCCTGGGTAGTGAGATCTCCTGAGTAGTTAGATCTCCTGGGTAGTCAGATCTCCTGGGTAGTCAGATCTCCTGGGTAGTCAGATCCCTGGGTAGTTAGATCTCCTGGGTAGTGAGATCTCCTAAGTAGTGAGATCTCCTGGGTAGTGAGATCTCCAGAGTAGTTAGATCTCCTGGGTAGTGAGATCTCCTGTGTAGTTATATCTCCTGGGTAGTTAGATCTCCTGGGTAGTTAGATCTCCTGAGTAGTTAGATCTCCTGGGTAGTTAGATCTCCTGGGTAGTTAGATCTCCTGGGTAGTTAGATCTCCTGGGTAGTTAGATCTCCTGGGTAGTTAGATCTCCTGGGTAGTTAGATCTCCTGGGTAGTGAGATCTCCTGGGCAGTTAGATCTCCTGGGCAGTGAGATCTCCTGGGTAGTTAGATCTCCTGGGGAGTGAGATCTCCTGGGTAGTGAGATCTCCTGGGTAGTTAGATCTCCTGGGTAGTTAGATCTCCTGAGTTTTTAGATCTCCTGAGTAGTTAGATCTCCTGGGTAGTGAGATCTCCTGGGTAGTTAGATCTCCTGGGTAGTTAGATCTCCTGGGTAGTTAGATCTCCTGGGTAGTGAGATCTTCTGGGTAGTTAGTTCTCCTGGGTAGTTAGATCTCCTGGGGGGTGAGATCTCCTGGGTAGTCAGATCTCATTGGTAGTCAGATCTCCTGGATAGTCAGATCTCCTGGGTAGTCAGATCTCCTGGGTAGTGAGATCTGCTGGGTAGTTAGATGTCCTGGGAAGTCAGATCTCCTGGGTAGTCAGATCTCCTGGGTAGTGAGATCTCCTGGGTAGTTAGAACTCATGGGTACTCAGATGTCCTGGGTAGTTAGATCTCCTGGGTAGTTAGATCTCCTGGGTAGTTAGATCTCCTGGGTAGTCAGATCTTTTGGGTAGTCAGATCTCCTGGGTAGTGAGATCTCCTGGGTAGTCAGATCTCCTGGGTAGTCAGATCTCCTGGGTAGTCAGATCTCATGGTTAGTGAGATCTCCTGGGTAGTTAGATCTCCTGGGTAGTTAGATCTCCTGGGTAGTTAGATCTCCTGGGTAGTTAGATCTCCTGGGTAGTTAGTTCTCCTGGGTAGTTAGATCTCCTGGGTGGTGAGATCTCCTTGGTAGTCAGATCTCCTGGGTAGTCAGATCTCCTGGGTAGTGAGATCTCCTGGGTAGTTAGATCTCCTGGGTAGTGAGATCTCCTGGGTAGTGAGATCTCCTGGGTAGTGAGATCTCCTGGGTAGTTAGATCTCCTGGGTAGTTAGATCTCCTGAGTTTTTAGATCTCCTGAGTAGTTAGATCTCCTGGGTAGTGGGATCTCCTGGGTAGTTAGATCTCCTGGGTAGTTAGATCTCCTGGGTAGTTAGATCTCCTGGGTAGTGAGATCTTCTGGGTAGTTAGTTCTCCTGGGTAGTTAGATCTCCTGGGTGGTGAGATCTCCTGGGTAGTCAGATCTCCTGGGTAGTCAGATCTCCTGGGTAGTCAGATCTCCTGGGTAGTCAGATCTCCTGGGTAGTGAGATCTCCTGGGTAGTTAGATGTCCTGGGTAGTCAGATCTCCTGGGTAGTCAGATCTCCTGGGTAGTGAGATCTCCTGTTTACTCAGATCTCCTGGGTAGTTAGATCTCCTGGGTAGTTAGATCTCCTGGGTAGTTAGATCTCCTGGGTAGTCAGATCTTTTGGGTAGTCAGATCTCCTGGGTAGTGAGATCTCCTGGGTAGTCAGATCTCCTGGGTAGTCAGATCTCCTGGGTAGTCAGATCTCATGGTTAGTAAGATCTCCTGGGTAGTTTGATTTCCTGGGTAGTTAGATCTCCTGGGTAGTTAGATCTCCCGGGTAGTTAGATCTCCTGGGTAGTGAGATCTCCTGGGTAGTTAGATCTCATGTGTAGTCAGATCTCCTGGGTAGTTAGATCTCCTGGGTAGTTAGATCTCCTGGGTAGTTAGATCTCCTGTGTAGTAAGATCTTTTGGGTAGTCAGATCTCCTGGGTAGTCAGATCTCCTGGGTAGTCAGATCTCCTGGGTAGTCAGATCTCCTGGGTATTCAGATCTCCTGGGTAGTGAGATCTCCTGGGTAGTCAGATCTCCTGGGTAGTCATATATCCTGGGTAGTGAGATCTCCTGGGTAGTTAGTTCTCCTGGGTAGTGAGATCTCCTGGGTAGTTAGAACTCATGGGTACTCAGATGTCCTGGGTAGTTAGATCTCCTGGGTAGTTAGATCTCCTGGGTAGTTAGATCTCCTGGGTAGTCAGATCTCCTGGGTAGTCAGATCTCCTGGGTAGTGAGATCTCCTGGGTAGTCAGATCTCCTGGGTAGTCAGATCTCCTGGGTAGTCAGATCTCATGGTTAGTGAGATCTCCTGGGTAGTTAGATCTCCTGGGTAGTTAGATCTCCTGGGTAGTTAGATCTCCTGGGTAGTTAGATCTCCTGGGTAGTTAGTTCTCCTGGGTAGTTAGATCTCCTGGGTGGTGAGATCTCCTTGGTAGTCAGATCTCCTGGGTAGTCAGATCTCCTGGGTAGTGAGATCTCCTGGGTAGTTAGATCTCCTGGGTAGTGAGATCTCCTGGGTAGTGAGATCTCCTGGGTAGTGAGATCTCCTGGGTAGTTAGATCTCCTGGGTAGTTAGATCTCCTGAGTTTTTAGATCTCCTGAGTAGTTAGATCTCCTGGGTAGTGGGGTCTACTGGGTAGTTAGATCTCCTGGGTAGTTAGATCTCCTGGGTAGTTAGATCTCCTGGGTAGTGAGATCTCTGGGTAGTTTGATCTCCTGGGTAGTTAGATCTCCTGGGTAGTTAGATCTCCCGGGTAGTTGGTAGTCAGATCTCCTGGGTAGTCAGATCTCCTGGGTAGTCAGATCTCCTGGGTAGTGAGATCTCCTGGGTAGTTAGATGTCCTCGGTAGTCAGATCTCCTGGGTAGTCAGATCTCCTGGGTAGTGAGATCTCCTGTTTACTCAGATCTCCTGGGTAGTTAGATCTCCTGGGTAGTTAGATCTCCTGGGTAGTTAGATCTCCTGGGTAGTCAGATCTCCTGGGTAGTCAGATCTCCTGGGTAGTGAGATCTCCTGGGTAGTCAGATCTCCTGGGTAGTCAGATCTCCTGGGTAGTCAGATCTCATGGTTAGTAAGATCTCCTGGGTAGTTTGATTTCCTGGGTAGTTAGATCTCCTGGGTAGTTAGATCTCCCGGGTAGTTAGATCTCCTGGGTAGTGAGATCTCCTGGGTAGTTAGATCTCATGTGTAGTCAGATCTCCTGGGTAGTTAGATCTCCTGGGTAGTTAGATCTCCTGGGTAGTTAGATCTCCTGTGTAGTAAGATCTTTTGGGTAGTCAGATCTCCTGGGTAGTCAGATCTCCTGGGTAGTCAGATCTCCTGGGTAGTCAGATCTCCTGGGTATTCAGATCTCCTGGGTAGTGAGATCTCCTGGGTAGTCAGATCTCCTGGGTAGTCATATATCCTGGGTAGTGAGATCTCCTGGGTAGTTAGTTCTCCTGGGTAGTTAGATCTCCTGGGGGGTGAGATCTCCTGGGTAGTCAGATCTCATTGGTAGTCAGATCTCCTGGATAGTCAGATCTCCTGGGTAGTCAGATCTCCTGGGTAGTGAGATCTCCTGGGTAGTTAGATCTCCTGGGTAGTCAGATCTCCTGGGTAGTCAGATCTCCTGGGTAGTGAGATCTCCTGGGTAGTTAGATCTCATGGGTACTCAGATGTCCTGGGTAGTTAGATCTCCTGGGTAGTTAGATCTCCTGGGTAGTTAGATCTCCTGGGTAGTCAGATCTCCTGGGTAGTCAGATCTCCTGGGTAGTGAGATCTCCTGGGTAGTCAGATCTCCTGGGTAGTCAGATCTCCTGGGTAGTCAGATCTCATGGTTAGTGAGATCTCCTGGGTAGTTAGATCTCCTGGGTAGTTAGATCTCCTGGGTAGTTAGATCTCCTGGGTAGTGAGATCTCCTGGGTAGTCAGATCTCCTGGGTAGTCAGATCTCTTGGGTAGTCAGATCTCCTTGGTAGTCAGATCTCCTGGGTAGTCAGATCTCCTGGGTAGTGAGATCTCCTGGGTAGTTAGATCTCCTGGGTAGTGAGATCTCCTGGGTAGTGAGATCTCCTGGGTAGTGAGATCTCCTGGGTAGTTAGATCTCCTGGGTAGTTAGATCTCCTGAGTTTTTAGATCTCCTGAGTAGTTAGATCTCCTGGGTAGTGGGATCTCCTGGGTAGTTAGATCTCCTGGGTAGTTAGATCTCCTGGGTAGTTAGATCTCCTGGGTAGTGAGATCTTCTGGGTAGTTAGTTCTCCTGGGTAGTTAGATCTCCTGGGTGGTGAGATCTCCTGGGTAGTCAGATCTCATTGGTAGTCAGATCTCCTGGGTAGTCAGATCTCCTGGGTAGTCAGATCTCCTGGGTAGTGAGATCTCCTGGGTAGTTAGATGTCCTCGGTAGTCAGATCTCCTGGGTAGTCAGATCTCCTGGGTAGTGAGATCTCCTGTTTACTCAGATCTCCTGGGTAGTTAGATCTCCTGGGTAGTTAGATCTCCTGGGTAGTTAGATCTCCTGGGTAGTCAGATCTTTTGGGTAGTCAGATCTCCTGGGTAGTGAGATCTCCTGGGTAGTCAGATCTCCTGGGTAGTCAGATCTCCTGGGTAGTCAGATCTCATGGTTAGTAAGATCTCCTGGGTAGTTTGATTTCCTGGGTAGTTAGATCTCCTGGGTAGTTAGATCTCCCGGGTAGTTAGATCTCCTGGGTAGTGAGATCTCCTGGGTAGTTAGATCTCATGTGTAGTCAGATCTCCTGGGTAGTTAGATCTCCTGGGTAGTTAGATCTCCTGGGTAGTTAGATCTCCTGTGTAGTAAGATCTTTTGGGTAGTCAGATCTCCTGGGTAGTCAGATCTCCTGGGTAGTCAGATCTCCTGGGTAGTCAGATCTCCTGGGTATTCAGATCTCCTGGGTAGTGAGATCTCCTGGGTAGTCAGATCTCCTGGGTAGTCATATATCCTGGGTAGTGAGATCTCCTGGGTAGTTAGATCTCCTGGGTAGTTAGATCTCCTGGGTAGTTAGATCTCCTGGGTAGTTAGAACTCCTGGGTAGTTAGATCTCCTGGGTAGTTAGATCTCCTGGGTAGTTAGATCTCCTGGGTAGTTAGATCTCCTGGGTAGTGAGATCTCCTGGGTAGTTAGATCTCCTGAGTAGTTAGATCTCCTGGGTAGGGAGATCTCCTGGGTAGTGAGATCTCCTGGGCAGTCAGATCTCCTGGGTAGTTAGATCTCCTGGGTAGTTAGATCTCCTGGGTAGTGAGATCTCCTATGTAGTGAGATCTCCTGGATAGTTAGATCTCCTGGGTAGTTAGATCTCCTGGGTAGTGAGATCTCCTGGGTAGTTAGATCTCCTGGGTAGTTAGATCTCCTGGGTAGTGAGATCTCCTGGGTAGTTAGATCTCCTGGGTAGTTAGATCTCCTGGGTAGTTAGATCTCCTGGGTAGTTAGATCTCCTGGGTAGTTAGATCTCCTGGGTAGTTAGATCTCCTAGGTAGTGAGATCTCCTGGGTAGTTAGATCAGCTGAGTAGTTAGATCTCCTGGGTAGGGAGATCTCCTGGGTAGTTAGATCTCCTGGGTAGTCAGATCTCCTGGGTAGTCAGATCTCCTGGGTAGTTAGATCTCCTGGGTAGTGAGATCTCCTGGGTAGTGAGAACTCTTGGATAGTTAGATCTCCTGGGTAGTTAGATCTCCTGTGTAGTTAGATCTCCTGGGTAGTTAGATCTCCTGGGTAGTGAGATCTTCTAGGTAGTTAGATCTCATGAGTAGTTAGATCTCCTGGGTAGTGAGATCTCCTGAGTAGTTAGATCTCCTGGGTAGTCAGATCTCCTGGGTAGTCAGATCTCCTGGGTAGTCAGATCCCTGGGTAGTTAGATCTCCTGGGTAGTGAGATCTCCTAAGTAGTGAGATCTCCTGGGTAGTGAGATCTCCAGAGTAGTTAGATCTCCTGGGTAGTGAGATCTCCTGTGTAGTTATATCTCCTGGGTAGTTAGATCTCCTGGGTAGTTAGATCTCCTGAGTAGTTAGATCTCCTGGGTAGTTAGATCTCCTGGGTAGTTAGATCTCCTGGGTAGTTAGATCTCCTGGGTAGTTAGATCTCCTGGGTAGTTAGATCTCCTGGGTAGTGAGATCTCCTGGGCAGTTAGATCTCCTGGGCAGTGAGATCTCCTGGGTAGTTAGATCTCCTGGGGAGTGAGATCTCCTGGGTAGTGAGATCTCCTGGGTAGTTAGATCTCCTGGGTAGTTAGATCTCCTGAGTTTTTAGATCTCCTGAGTAGTTAGATCTCCTGGGTAGTGAGATCTCCTGGGTAGTTAGATCTCCTGGGTAGTTAGATCTCCTGGGTAGTTAGATCTCCTGGGTAGTGAGATCTTCTGGGTAGTTAGTTCTCCTGGGTAGTTAGATCTCCTGGGGGGTGAGATCTCCTGGGTAGTCAGATCTCATTGGTAGTCAGATCTCCTGGATAGTCAGATCTCCTGGGTAGTCAGATCTCCTGGGTAGTGAGATCTGCTGGGTAGTTAGATGTCCTGGGTAGTCAGATCTCCTGGGTAGTCAGATCTCCTGGGTAGTGAGATCTCCTGGGTAGTTAGATCTCATGGGTACTCAGATCTCCTGGGTAGTTAGATCTCCTGGGTAGTTAGATCTCCTGGGTAGTTAGATCTCCTGGGTAGTCAGATCTTTTGGGTAGTCAGATCTCCTGGGTAGTGAGATCTCCTGGGTAGTCAGATCTCCTGGGTAGTCAGATCTCCTGGGTAGTCAGATCTCATGGTTAGTGAGATCTCCTGGGTAGTTAGATCTCCTGGGTAGTTAGATCTCCTGGGTAGTTAGATCTCCTGGGTAGTTAGATCTCCTGGGTAGTTAGTTCTCCTGGGTAGTTAGATCTCCTGGGTGGTGAGATCTCCTTGGTAGTCAGATCTCCTGGGTAGTCAGATCTCCTGGGTAGTGAGATCTCCTGGGTAGTTAGATCTCCTGGGTAGTGAGATCTCCTGGGTAGTGAGATCTCCTGGGTAGTGAGATCTCCTGGGTAGTTAGATCTCCTGGGTAGTTAGATCTCCTGAGTTTTTAGATCTCCTGAGTAGTTAGATCTCCTGGGTAGTGGGATCTCCTGGGTAGTTAGATCTCCTGGGTAGTTAGATCTCCTGGGTAGTTAGATCTCCTGGGTAGTGAGATCTTCTGGGTAGTTAGTTCTCCTGGGTAGTTAGATCTCCTGGGTGGTGAGATCTCCTGGGTAGTCAGATCTCATTGGTAGTCAGATCTCCTGGGTAGTCAGATCTCCTGGGTAGTCAGATCTCCTGGGTAGTGAGATCTCCTATGTAGTTAGATGTCCTGGGTAGTCAGATCTCCTGGGTAGTCAGATCTCCTGGGTAGTGAGATCTCCTGGGTACTCAGATCTCCTGGGTAGTTAGATCTCCTGGGTAGTTAGATCTCCTGGGTAGTTAGATCTCCTGGGTAGTCAGATCTTTTGGGTAGTCAGATCTCCTGGGTAGTGAGATCTCCTGGGTAGTCAGATCTCCTGGGTAGTCAGATCTCCTGGGTAGTCAGATCTCATGGTTAGTAAGATCTCCTGGGTAGTTTGATCTCCTGGGTAGTTAGATCTCCTGGGTAGTTAGATCTCCCGGGTAGTTAGATCTCCTGGGTAGTGAGATCTCCTGGGTAGTTAGATCTCATGTGTAGTCAGATCTCCTGGGTAGTTAGATCTCCTGGGTAGTTAGATCTCCTGGGTAGTTAGATCTCCTGTGTAGTGAGATCTTTTGGGTAGTCAGATCTCCTGGGTAGTCAGATCTCCTGGGTAGTCAGATCTCCTGGGTAGTCAGATCTCCTGGGTATTCAGATCTCCTGGGTAGTCAGATCTCCTGGGTAGTCAGATCTCCTGGGTAGTCATATATCCTGGGTAGTGAGATCTCCTGGGTAGTTAGATCTCCTGGGTAGTCAGATCTTTTGGGTAGTCAGATCTCATGGGTAGTCAGATCTCCTGTGTAGTTAGATCTCCTGGTAGTGAGATCTCCTGGGTAGTTAGATCTCCTGGGTAGTGAGATCTCCTGGGTAGTTAGATCTCCTGGGTAGTTAGATCTCATGGGTAGTCAGATCTCATGGGTAGTCAGATCGGATGCCAAGCCTTCTCTGATAAAAACGACAAAATAGGTCCCGTGTGTAAGTTGCGCACGTTAAAAATCCCTCGGCGGTTGGAAATCGTATAGAGTAAGACTCACGGCTCCTGCCCTGGCAAAATTAAAAAATTAGAAAACCTACCCACTACAAAAAAGTTTTCAAAAATATGTATAGAATGTGTGATTTCTGTATACACACACTGGGATTCTCGCCGGTGCTACAGAGTTAGTGCACTGCGCTGAGTTTCCTCATTGTGTCATCTAAGGGAGGAGGTCGGAGCACTGATGGATTTGTCCGTGTGCGATGAAGATTAGTCCTGAAAAACTGTACCAAACCATGACTGGGAAAAGAAATTCAGTATTTTGTTATGATAACCGGGAGGGAGGGGAGGGGGGGGGGGGGAATCTTGTTTTCTGTTATTCTAAATTTTTTTTTTTTTTTCGTACGCCCGCTAATACTCGAGGCGAAATCTCAGGTTATTATTTTTATGTCTAACCTGACATTGATTTTACGTGAGTATCCCTTTATTTCTTGTACAGATACAGGTGTCCCTCGCCATTCAGGCAAATACTCGCCGATTTCGGAGGTACCCATTGCAGCTGGGTCGGCTCAGGAGCCGCCAGTCCCTGGTCGACGACACTCCTTCAAATGTCCTCGCCAGGTCTCGAGTTAATCCAGTCCAAATCCCGGTCGACGAAAAATCCTCAAATGCCCTCGCCCGGGTTTGATCCTGTATCACCCGGTCGCCAGAGCGGTGTTGTAACCACTACGCTAGCGCGGCTCCCAATTATTCTAAAATGAAGTAATTCATTTTTTAAACCACTTTTCTTTAACATCAAAATCATATTCGATATTAGTCGCGCTCAAATATATGGCGCTCAGAATATCTATTCTCCATTCATCGTAGAGAACTGACACTGCGCGGAGCTGCCTTTCTTGGTACATTGTAATCCTTCAGGTTTTGAACGGCATAATAACTAAAACAATGGGAAATAAGGGGGAAATAGCTCCATTAAAGTCAAGGTTTTACGGTAAATGGAAATAATGACTGCGCATACAGATTAAACACAGCTCTAGTAATGGCCCGAGTTTTACAGTAGGTGTTTAAACTTATCAAAGTATTTTGTTTACTGTCAGAAACAACCTATTCACACTGTGGATTTAACACATGATAATCTACACTCTCTGGCTCATTATCTAAGGATATGACCACAGTATGCAATAGCTGACATAGATTCACCATAACACTCGTAACATGTTAAGTTCCCTTTAATAATCATGCACACAATGAAGCCACACGGCTAGAGATACATATGCAATACAATGCAACAGAAATGCCAATATAACTTGCAATAATAAACAATCAAATCTATCATCATCAAAAACTCGCGGGTATGTCATACCGAGTGAACAACACAATGACTTTCGCTCACCGGCTAAGTCCTGCATTCTAATAAAGCCATACTTGAATACAAATGACTTCTCATCAATGGTCTACAAAAAATGTTGCTAGAAACTACATCACCGTTCTAGAAATATGAAAACCAATCTTGACCACATGAATAAATGACAAGCACCCTCAATGAAAACTATGGCATCCAATATCCCAGCAAAATGCTGACAGGGAACAACAAAGCGACCTCTCCTGGTCGATGGCCAGAAACTCAACTAACTTTTAGCGCCCGAATTCGTGCGCACTTCCATCCAGGTCACATGACCAAAACGGGTTTTAAATTAGTATCAGGGTTGTCACTCTCATCGTGACCAACTTAATATTTTGTCGAACATATCCACTGTGACATTTACAAAGATAAATGTTTCTGGGCAGAAGTGACGAACCCGCCAAATAACCAATATTCAGTTATGACATAAAACAAGTAACGGAAAAACTGTTTTATGGATCATTTTTATTGTTGTTACCAAATGCGCATACACGCACACACACGCACACGCACGCGAGCACACAGAAAGTAAATGTTCCACCTTTTTTTTTTTAAAAGTACATTTGTTAGCAAGTGGTCCGTAAATCTCTCCTTTTTCCGCTTTGTCTTGTTACGTGGTTAGGGGAAGACAACTACAGAAGTTCGCCAGAGTGTAGGTCCTTACACAGAGTGACGAGAGAGAGAGAGAGAGAGAGAGAGAGAGAGAGAGAGAGAGAGAGAGAGAGAGAGAGAGAGAGAGAGAGAGAGAGAGATAGAGATAGAGAGATAGAGAGATAGAGAGAGAGAGAGAGTTGCGTATCAGATAGACATCATCTGTACTATATTCAAATACAGAGAGATCGAAATCATAGAAAAATCCAGAGTGTCTGTGTATAAAGTAATTATACAACAAAAAGAGACGAGGTATGTGGAGCACAGACAATCAAATGACTACACCTAAAGACTTGACACGCCAAAAACGAAGTGTGGTTGTTGGGGAAGAGATAATAAAGAAGAGTGCCATAGAAGAACGAGATGGTGAGGTAATTGCATACCTTTTGTATACCAGTTTGAGGTATTTTAGTTCATCCAAATTCAGGTCCCACTATTATGTATTACTCTCATTAGTGGTTAAACTTAGTTTATCTTAGTCTATCTATCTCCATATTTGTCGACGTGACCATATCATTTAAAAGGCGGGGGGGGGGGGGGGGGGGGGGGGGGGTGGGGAGGAGGGGGGAAGGAGGAACGATGAAAGTGTTTACCTCAGCAAGACTCAGTACCTGACAAGACAGGTTTCAGGCACGCGCGGCAGGTAAAATAAGCAGTACAATAATGACTGTTAAGTATATTGTTCCTTTTTTTTCTAAAATTAGGTGACCTAGTATCTAGTTCTGTATCCCACCTTTCTACTTACTCTTACCCCCCCCCCCCCCCCACGTCCTTCCACTCACTCTTATTCCCCGCAGTACTTTCACTCACTCTTCCACTCTCGACCTTTCATGTATTCTCACTCCCACCCGTACACTTGTTCTTACTCTGTTGTCCTTCTATTCACTTTTACTTCCCCAGCCCTTCCGCTCACTCCTCTCCTTCGCCCTTCCACTCACAGTCTCACCCGCTCTTCAACTCACTCTTACACCCCCAGTCATTCCACTCACTGTTACTTCCCGACACTTCCACTCAGTTTTATTTTTTCCTACCCCACTCTTCTACTTACACTTACTCTACCTCGCCCATCTACTCACACTTACTCTACCCCGCCCTTCCACTCATACTTACTCTACACCGACCTTCCATTTGCTATTACTTTCCTTCAAACTTCAACCCTTATTCTCCGCCACCCTTCCACTGGCTCTCCCTCTCCGCCACCCTTCCACTCGCTCTCACTCTCCACCACCCTTCCACTCGCTCTCACTCTCCGCCACCCTTCCACTCGCTCTCACTCCGCTACCCTTGAACTCGCTCTCACTCTCCGCCACGCATCCACTCGCTCTCATACTCCCTCAGCCCTTACGCTCGCTCTAACTCTCCGCCACCCATTCACTCGCTCTCACTGTGCGATACCCTTCCATTCGGTCTCACTCTCCGCCACGTTTCCACTCGCTCTCACTCTCCACCACCCTTCCACTCGCTCTCACTCTCCGCCACCCATCCACCCGCTCTCATTCTCCTCCACCCTACCACTCGCTCTCGCTCTCCCGCACCCGCCCACTCGCGATCGCTCTCCACCACACGCCCACTCGCTCTCGTTCTCCCCCACCCTTTCACTCGCTCTCACTCACCCCCAGACCTTACACTCGCCCCAGACCTTACACTTGCTCTCAACTGCCACAGACCGGGCGTCTCACTCGCCCCAGACATTACACTTGCTCTCACACGCCCTGGAACTTACACTCACTCTCACTCGCCCTGGATCTTACACTCGCCCTCACTCGCCCCGGAACTTACACTCGCTCTCACTCGCCCCCGGATTTTCTACTCGCTCTTCCTCGCCCTAGATCTTCCACTCCCTCTCCCTCGCCCCAGATCGCCAAGTCACTTGTATTCTCTCTTCTGCTTATAACATATCTACATTCATTTCCTTATCTTATTTCTCATCTTCACAATCTCGTCTTTCATTTGTCAAATCTACACAAACGTTGTTCTGACGTCACCGTATGCAAATTTTATTTATTTTTACTTAAATTTTTTTATTTATTTAAGCATGTCACTTTCTGGATTTTATATTCTTTATAATAAAAAAAGGTAAAGGATCCCGTTACACGCCCATTGAGGCATATTGGGAATATGGTGTTAGGCCCACATTTTCTCGACCGTCGGCACACTAGGGGTGATGTGGTCAGCATCACGCCGGCCGCCTTAACCTTCCCAGAGTTGCTCTGGTAAATATACCGGTTATTTATTGTTTCTCAACATGTTTTAATTCGTATGTAATTCCGTATTTTTTCATGTTTGCCGCAGAGTAATGTTTTTTAAAACTGTTATATAAATATTGTTATCAGTTAGCCTGGACAACTAAATTTAAAAATATAACACACACAAAAAACTGATTTGCCTTTCTCAACAGAAATTATTTTGCTTGTCTCTGTTTTTACTGTAAAGTTAACATTTTAGACGCAAACTGTTATTTATTTGCCTCGCTGTACATCTCTGTTGTGTTTATTTCAAAGTGATTTTTAATTAAAAAATATTGAGGTTTTATGTTTTGTCAACTTTGTGAGTGTTCTTACTGTAAATTTATGAGCTCGAAATAAATATTTCCTCTACAGCTTTAACTGGCCAGACCTCACACCGACAATAATAAACTTGTTGTTACGCTGGGATAAATATAGAGGATCATGCAGGATACGCGAATGATTGCAGGCTTTCATACAGGACATTATGGTCAGCATATATAACACAAGCCGGCAGGTGAACAGGTCCACGAGAAAACATGGTTGACATTTATTGTACGTTCATCACAAGGAGACATCCATCAAGATATATACATGGCATAGTACATGGCAGGAAAAGCATGTAAATGCGATAAGCAGTTACGTCAGTCAATAACGAGCCTCAATCAATAGGTCTTCTTCATCTCCATTGTTAATAGTAAAAGTAAATATATTGAGAGATATCCTTAAATCTCTTATCAATCCTGGCCGTGTACTAATAGGTAGGGCAATATTTCCGGTACCCAAGTAATGTGGCGGAACAAACTGATGATGGCGACCTAAACTCAGTTACCTCAATATCTTTGAGATACTCCTTACGAAAATATCAAAAGGGGGTTGTGCAAGACTTCTCAATAAGTTTCCTTCCCCGTCTAGATCATTCTTAACAAGGTGGCGGCCTTTGGAAAATACACTTTATGTCCCAGTTAGGAAAAACACACTCTCCATAAAATCTTGGAGCTTAGAAGAAATCACGTCCACTTCAAACCAGTGAACGAATACGAACTGCTCAAATAAAACAACACACTGACCCCACGACATGTGAAGAAAAAAAAAAAAAAAACGTCACTAGTTGACTGTCGCTCACCACGGGTGAACGCTTCGTGCAAAAAGTAGTTTGACTACAGGCGAACACAATTCCTCACATAAAATGGGCATGTGCTAGCGTGTAGTAACATGCTACATTATTTTATCCCCAGATCTATCCTTAACATCTCACCCCCTTTGTGGTGTAAAAAAAAAAACCAAATTTATTTGTTTTGTTATTTTTTCAAATTCAAATATTTCCTATATGGAAATAGCGGCCAAAATTGATCATATCACGAATATTGAGCCATATGGAAAATAACTTAGTCGCAGTCAGTCTGCATAATGTAACTTATTATTAAATAACATGCTAGACGAATTTGTCATCAGTCATAAGCAGTCATATGTCAATAAGTAACAAGTCATATATAGTCGATATTCCATGATGTAAGAAAAGAATACATAAATGTTTGGTCATTGTGAGTTAACAATAAATACATCAAAGAAATAGCATGCATATATGAAAATGGTATGAGATATACAAAACAAATAAACCAAATCGAAGATTCAAAAATGCGTGACTAATAATTTTTTAGAAAAAATTTAGAAGGTTATATCTCCAACTAACAATGCGGTCAAAAATCCTAAAATTAAGCTTAAACGCAATTTATACATGACATTAATCAAATAACAGTCCAAGAGGAATAAGATGGACTACATTTTCAACATTGGAAGATCTGGAATATGCAGATGACATTGTACTGCTGGCACATTCACATCAACACATCCAGGAAAAAACGGATAGACTTAATAAATTTAGCCAGCAGGTGGGCTTGAACATCAATTTAAAGAAGTCTGAGGTCATGACGCTCAATGTGAGCAGCCCTGAGCCCATATCAGTAAGGAATCAGCAACTGGTACAGACAGATACCTTCACATACCTAGGAAGCATAGTAACACCAGACGGTGGGGCAGGCAAAGACATCAACATCAGAATGAATAAGGCAAGAACAGCCTTCTTTAGCCTAAATAACATCTGGAAGTCCTCCCAATACAGCACAAGCACAGAATTAAGATTATACCAGAGTTGCGTGCTTTCTGTGCTTCTCTATGGTGCGGAATGCTGGAGAGTCACAGAGAAGGAAATGTCAAAATTGTCCTCTTTTCACACAACATGCCTAAGAAAAATTCACCGAATCTTTTGGCCGAATACCATCACCAACCAAGATCTGCTTACTCGTAGCAAGCAAGAGGACATGCATACCATCATAGCAGGCAGACGCTGGAGCTGGGTTGGTCATGTCCTCAGAAGAGACCCCGATGCCATCACAAGAACAGCTATGCTTTGGACCCCTGAAGGAAAGCGAAAGAGAGGCCGACCAAAAACAACTTGGCGGAGGACTGTGGAGGCTGAGATGCAAAGAATGAACCAGAGTTGGGGCACTGTACGAAGGATGGCCACCGACCGTGCAAAGTGGAATCAATTTGTTGTTGCCCTACAAGACGCCACTAGGCGTGATGGCCACTGACTGCTTTGACGGTCGGTGGTTAAGGATCGAAGAAGAAGAAGATTAATCAAATAAGATATGAAGCAATGCAATATGACATTAATGCAGCAAACGTACATAAATATCTCACAGAATGAAGGAAAGAAAGAAAGAAAAATGAGTATAAGAATGCAAGTATAAGCAATTAACACAATTATTCCATTACTTAACTATTCTGCTCTAAGTACCTTGTGTACGTTGTGGCAAGACAAGTAATGTCCAAAATAACCTTGCAATAGTTTAATTATACTCCAAACTATCCGTGTCAGGACTAGATTTCTAGCATTAATATAGCAATCTTAGTTAATGTGAATGTGCATTCCAGAATAATAACATGATGTTGTAGTTGGAAATTGTTCGTGTCTGCAAGTAGTATAACACTGTTCAATGTACCTTTAGCTAAAGTGAAAAATGATTATCTCAAAGTCATATCACAAATGTTAATATGAATGGTTTGGAAATCAACTCAGTGTTCATGTATTCACCGCCCTTGTCATAGTGACTTCTAGTGGATAAACACCATGACTTCACACATGTTGTAATATAAAGTCAATTAACTAAGTCAATATGAATCCTCAGGTTTGAGCTGTGGGCATCTTGATAAACTATCGGCGACTATATTTGATGAACTTGGGATGGCTTGAATATCATATTTTCTCGGCATCAGTCAACGTTCTTGAGATATGGAAGGTTGGATGCACCGTCCTCTCAAATTCTTGCACCAGCGAAGCGACGAAACCCTTGGAACTAGCATCTGTGCGGGGATAATAATTCAGATTTATAACTGGTTACCTCAAATAGGTGGCATAGAAAAAAAATTAAAAATTTGAATTTTCAATATAATTTAACGCGGCCTGGCACTCTGGTGTCCAGTGCACGTGGTTACGTAAACCTTTTTTTTTAAGCAAGGCAGAGAGGTCAGCAGTGACGAAAAACAAGTTTGGTATAAATCTACTGTAGTACTGAGTTAAACCGAGATGAACACGAACTTGCTTCTTAGTAGTAGGCAAGGACAATTTTAGAATTTTTGGAAACGTTCTGTGGCACGAATGAAATTTAAGACATAATCAATATAAGATATACGTGAAATGACTTTGTATGATAACTGATACAGGAGAAAAATGCGCCCGAGACAACACATTAAAAACTGCGTCGTGCAGAATCATGAACTAATTGCAGATCTTGGCAACGGTGTCGAAAATAGGCTCCGTTGTCGAAGTTACTAACTTGGCGAACATCTCCATGTGAATAAAAATAAACAAGTGCTACTTTATCATTAGAGTTGGGAATAGAAAAAAGATGCACATATCGGACGTCCGCAGTGTACTGAAAAAAATTCAGCCAGTGCGCGCGCCATGTAGTGCTTGGTGGAAGATTTCGCACTAATACGGTGCATGAGCGTATATTGATACCACCATATGTGGGGGTTGAACCCACTACATTCGCTTTATCAGCACGAAATCTTGCGCTGGGAAGGTATGCCGTCGCAGTGGAATGAGAGACATGGTGATTAATCTGCCGTCTGTTTGTCGTGACTGGCTTAAAAGGTGCATCATACTGCATGTGCTGAGTATGATGTTTGTTGGAAATCGATCCCATCGGTTTGGAGCATTTCGTAGATGACTGCTCACAAAGTACTGCTAAACCTTCTTTAACAGATATAATGGGTCTAGTATGATCAGGCAAGTTTGTACTATTATTGCAATCAACCTTACATGTAGCACTTAGACTCTTATTAATACATTTTGCGTCACTCTTGACGACCTCATCTGCATTTTTAAGATCAGTTTCATTCTGATCATGTCGCCATGACTTGTTCCCAGAATTGGCAGTATTGTCTCTAGAAACTCTGGCATAAGAGTGCTGGCGAGGGAAGTTGTACTTGCCTCGAAATGATTTTACTTTTTGAGGTTGTGATGACTTATTAGAGTCACAATTAGCACCGCTGGCATGTCGTACAATAGGTTTGTCATAACGACTGTGGAAGAACAAATTTTTGTGTAACACTACATCTAGCAACCCATCATTCCTTTTTCTTAAGTTAGAAATTTCTTCACTTTGCCTCTTATTTTCTTCAAGGTTCACATTTTTACTTTTCTCCTCAACAGCCATTTCTTCTACTCTAGTCTTCTCAGCTAATTCATCTTAATCTCTAGCCACGTTTGTCATATCAACCTTTAATCTCAAACGAGAAATCTCAGTTGTCAGTTCTTGAATCTGAGCAACGTGTGCATGACATTCCATTTTTAAAGCTGTATTAAGCTTTTCAAGTTCACTCCTGACATTCTTTTCTTTGTCAAGCAATGTTTTTAATGAGCTTACCTCATCCTTTTTCTGGTGAGTACTAAGATCATAAAGTGTCATATTATCCAGTTCTAGTAATGTCTTGGAATTGGCAAGCTCCAATTCTAATCTTGTCAGTTCTGGACCATCAGGATTGGTCTGTAACTTCAGTAATCTCACCTCTTCATGCAGTAAATTAGTTGCCTTTATTATCTCCTCCCTCTTTTCTTGTCCCACTCGGTCCTCTTCTTCTTCAATACGTAAAGTCGTCATTTTCTCTTCATGCGCAAATTTTTTTCTTCTAATTTTTGTTGCAACCTTTTCTCCTTTAATTGCTGTTCTGCAAATCTTTTGTTCTCTTCCGCAAGTAGTTCTGCTTTTCTGAGCTCTCTCTCTTCAGCCCGTGCATCTCTTTGTCTCTTATCCTCCATATGTGGCTGAAGTCAGGCCACCTGAACATGAAGACCCTGGATTTGAGCAGCCTGTGCCCTCACCTTTTCGTTTAACTTCTTAATTAATCTCTCCCTGTCCTCCAGGACCTCCAACAACTGATGTATTTTTTTCTCTTCAGCAATATCTTCTAACAACTTTACATTTTCCTGTGCACACCATTTGTTGTCTTTTATCTGTTTCTCATGAACATCGTTGTTGAGTATAGCATGACGTACGTTTTTTAATACTTGACTATGTTGTACATGAACGTATTGTCCCAGAAATATACGGAGATCCGCCCGTAGAAACACTGCCAGTTCCCTAGCAATGATTATATGAGGCACAGAACGACAGTTAAAATCTGCAAAATCCCCCAGATCTGATGCCGCCTGAATTAAGATACGGCCTATTACAGATTCTTCATGATCTGGGCCTTGTAATCCAACCTCCTTGCCCATAGTAATAAATTCCTGATACTCCATTATTTACTTCTTCAGTATCTTACTATCAATATTATATATTATGTAATAAATGTATCTCACGTAGTCCGTCTATACAAATCTACTAGCTTTGTGCTTTGCAATATCATCAATGCAAATGAATTAGCAATATTATTGACCAATAACATCAGAATGTATCATGAAAAAAAAAACACTGGTGAGAGAAAAAAAAAATAATGCACAAGAACAGAATTGATGGAACTAAACAAAAGACAAGTACAAGTGACCAAGACAATGTAATAATAGCAGCAAATAAACGAAAAAGAATGCAAATGGGAAACGAAGCAGAAAACAACAAACAGAACAGACTTACTGCTAAACAAAATACAGGACAGGGCCTGTTACAATATATATAAATGTAAACAAGTGATAGAAGGTTAGACTAGCATTACGAACAGAATGGTTGTCAACTAAGAAGAAGAAAAACAAAACCAACATACAACAAGAACTGACAACTAGAAGGACGTAGCAGCACACCTAAACAAATTAGGTCACACTAAACAGGTAGTGAACCAAACGTCGGTGAGTAAACTCGGGCCGGAAATTTCACTGCTTGAGAAATGTAAGCAAAACCTGTAGAAACATCTGTTGTGCGGTCATTTTACAATGACATGTGTCGCTAATAACAGATTTGTACAAAGACATAGAAACCAAGAAAACGAATAACACAGATATAAAAAAAGGTTTACACCACGGCAGAGGAACAAGAGTGTAATAACAGGCACTTATCTTATCGCAATCCGACCAGATGCATGTCCGGAAAAGGCGTCAACACTGGAACAACACTGTCCCTCAATACAAGTGAAGCACGGATGAAAATGTAAACAAATACACGGTCGCAGTCAGATGGGCATCATGAACTGTGTAGATCTTGAGACGTTGTGTTGACTTGGTACAAAATAACTTGACATCGCCGTGGCATAGACTTGAAACTTGAAAGAATCTTACAAACGTTGTGCTGTAGACTGGAACACGAAATAAACTTGGTAACCGGTTGGCTTGAAATTGTAATCTTGGATGTTACGGCGAACAATAGGACATTGAAACTGGAACATTGGACATGCGCAGTGGCAGCGTTTGTTATCCAACTGCACCTATTGGTAATAACTGAGTTCACGAGGTGGTGTGTTTACAATAACACGCTGAACAAGGGTGACGATCGAATATACAGATTAAACGGCAGCAATAAATTTGCAAAGTATGTGAGACCCATGTCCATGAAATTACCGATCCAAAACCATACTGGCTCACCAATTATATGGTGTTACGCTGGGATAAATATAGAGGATCATGCAGGATACGCGAATGATTGCATGCTTTCATACAGGACATTATGGTCAGCATATATAACACAAGCCGGCAGGTAAATAGGTCCACGAGAAAACATGGTTGACATTTATTCAGTGGCGTATTCTCTATGTGTGCTGTGCGTGCTGCGCACACCTATGCCCGAAGGAAAATAACAATTTAATGTATTATTCTATAAAATATTTCTCTTATAATGTTCTGCTTTCGGACCGCACGCATCAGGATAACGGATTTTCCCGCATAGAATCTACGAGTATATCTAGTTTCAGTTTCCCAGACACGTTTTATAGTGCAGTTTTTTTGGTTGGTAGCAATCGCCCGAAGTTTCTCGGGTAATTCCGTCACTATGCGTGCTGCCCCTTTCGGTTTTACGTTTGAAGACTGCTTTGTGTGGATCGGGGTCATGGCCAGATACGTCAATACAATACGAACATGCGTGCGGTGGTCTTGCAGCTCTCGAGTTGTAAAAATCGGCTGTGTCCGTCCAGTGTTTTTTGTGATTAATTTTTCTTAGTTGCCGGGAATGCAGATTATTACAGTGACAGTGAGTTTCAAGTTGTAAGTTAATTAGTATTTCGGAGATAATTGACATATACCCCTAATAACTATCGTTGCATAATTGAATATAGTTGGTTTTTAAATTAAGAGGGGAAGAAGTTAAATAGTAGGCGTACATATTCATTTTAAGTAGCAGCACGCCTAGCTCGCATTACCAGGATACGCCACTGCATTTATTGTACGTTCATCACAAGGAGACATCCATCAAGATATATACATGGCATAGTACATGGCAGGACAAGCATGTAAATGCGATAAGCAGTTGCGTCAGTCAATAACGAACCTCAATCAGTAGGTCTTCTTCATCTCCATTGTTAATAGTGAAAGTAAATATATTGAGAGATATCCTTAAATCTCTTATCAATCCTGGCCGTGTACTAATAGGTAGGGCAATATTCCCGGTACCCAAGTAATGTGGCGGAACAAACTGATGATGGCGACCTAAACTCAGTTACCTCAATATCTTTGAGATACTCCTTACGAAAATATCAAAAGGGGGTTGTGCAAGACTTCTCAATAAGTTTCCTTCCCCGTCTAGAACATTCTTAACAAGGTGGCGGCCTTTGGAAAATACATTTTATGTCCCAGTTAGGAAAAACATACTTTCCATAAAATCCTGGAGCTTAGAAGAAATCACGTCTTCAAACCATTGAACGAATACGAACTGCTCAAATAAAACAACACACTGACCCCACGACACGTGACGAAAAAAACGTCACTAGTTGACTGTCGCTCACCACGGGTGAACGCTTCGTGCAAAAAGTAGTTTGACTACAGGCGAACACAATTCCTCACATAAAATCGGCATGTGCTAGCGTGTAGTAACATGCTACATTATTTTATCCCCAGATCTACTTGTGAATTGTGATGCGACACAATGAAAGGGTAAGAAAGTTATAATATCACTGGACAAGGAAAAATCAAACTAGAAAGAAAGAAACACACACACAAAAAGACACAAACAAACAAACAAAGAAAAACAGCGGAAAATAAAAATGTAAAAGACACACCAAAGATGCGAACAAGCTCTTTGATATTGCCATCATAGCCCAATTATAAGAGACGTGTCAGGGGATATGACCAACTCAGCATCCTGAAAAGCATTCCCGATGGTCTGCCCTTTGTCCTTCACAAAGTGGAACACGCATTTATGGAACACAGTTATGCAAACTGGGAGGGTTTTTATAGCAACCACTACTGTTTAAACGTAAGTAGCATGCATGGAGGCATATATGGAGTCATCCTTGTATGACGAACAGCTATGCACAATGCTGCAATATATGTACGTGGAAGTGAACCTATGTCTGTGAGGCTAATTACACCCTCACTGACTCTTGAAATCATCCACACACTTCCAGGGATTCCCCCTGTAGTGAAACATGTTGAGAACCCAAGATTGCACACTTAGCTTGGAGAAGTCACTTGAGCCACAGGCGTAATTCTTAGCTTTGACATGGTTGAATGCATGCAGAAGGATCTCACTATGGACCAACTGATAGGCAGGGGATGCTGAGAAGTGGCTCTGTGCAGGACGTGACAATTCCTTGGGAGAGCCCAGAACCAGAGTACAGTATTTTAGCTCTGAATAAGCGGAGAGCCCCCTTGGATGGCATAAAAAGTACAGCATGCCACGCACTTCTTACTTCTAGTTTGGGACCAGATGTGACAATTCTTTAAATGCAAGCCAAGCTAGAGAAACTGGAGCTCATGACTTCAACTCGACACGCTTCGGAATGGCAGAAAAGCCACAGGAAAAGCCTAGATATACAGTGTATATAATACCAATGAGTCTTCAACTTGGTGTAGGCTGCTAAAGAGTGCGAAGCTCAGCAGCCCTAGTTAAACAACAACAACAACAAAATGTAAGTAGTAGAAACACGTGTCAGAACTCTCTGGAAGCTGTTTTCTTTTCTGCATTTGAATTAAGACAATTCTTTTGGCCTACCGAGTCATTTACAGAATTATTCGCTTTTCTGGTCTTTACCGTGTTACTTGCTTTCTTGAGAAGGTACTTTTGAAAAAAAATTACTCATAGCGTAATGATGGCTGCTGGAATGGAAAGTGCAGATTCAACCCACGGTATGTGTACAACAACATGAAAACAATTAAAGTATACACGAGCACCATAAACACTTTTCCAACAGCTATACCCTGAAAATGTGTACGCCGTTGTGGCAGTATACCGTATAAAAAGGCCGTTGAGACAAAACACCCAGTACTATTGCTTGAAATCCACGACTATCTGAAAACGACGCCAACGAGCCCATTGGTAAGTTGGAGACCGGAATGAGCTCGCGGGCCATTTCCAGAAGGATGTAATTACCACCACAGCAACTATTGTACGTCTCAACCTGAACACGGTTACGGAAAAACCACTGGCTGTGCCCGGGATAAGACTTCGGAGTGTGCCAACCACGAGATACTCCACCTGCGCATGATCGTCATTTTGTGCTGATTCACCTAAAGGAATCGTTCTCTCCCGGCAAGTCAAACAGCACGAGCATCGGGAGTAGAGTGGGCTAGTTGTCAATGACGTTCTTACGAGCGAGTCAGAGATACAGGCGTTACTGACAAGACGGCCTTATGTTGGGCAAAATTGATCACGGACCTCGTCCTCTCTCTCCATTTACTCTCCCCATACGCATTCAATCATCCTATTCATATAACAACCAGACT